>OY744482.1:305587584-305614664 GCA_963556165.1 Tipula helvola
TACCAAGAGCTCACTATCTACCTGTTTGACTTCACTTTTTAGATTTTAAATTCAAATCATTTGTATCCTGAACGAGACAATAATAAAGATATGTTCGGAGCTTTCAAACTGAGTTTAGCTAGATATTCCGACCATTTGTGAAATCACCAACCGAAAATTTTGATATTTCTTCATTCTCTAATTATTGACAAGAAAATGTGCTGTAAGCGGTATCAACATTACAATTAAATGCATTTTTTATTGGTAATGTTGGTGCTGCTTACAGAATATTTTCTTGTAAGTCGGGGAAATCTTTTTAGGTTACCGCTGCTCTTTAAAGCGTTTTTGTTTGCCATAAATATTCAGAATTTCTAGCAAAACTCGGCTTCAGAAGAGCTAGTACCCGAATCAAACGTATGGTTTCTTGTTTTCTTACATTAGATTTACGTATGAAATCCATTTCACTACGATCCATTTAGAAAAAATGTTTCCTGGCCTGACAAAATTCTTTTCTGAGAAACTTTCTAAACAGATTACTTTAGGTGTAAATTCTGGAAAAGGGTAATTTGAGAGAGAAACGCAATTGGTGCTAATATTTTACAAAAATCAATATTTTTTAGAATTCTCATCAAAGTGGGGAGCAAAAAAATATTTTACCTGTTACGCAAACAAATTTAGTGACGGAACAGCTTGTGAGTAATATAGACAACTACAAAATCAGAAGTTTCTAGACACCAGTGCGATTACCTGTCAATGATCTATCAAACCATTTTCTTTTTCCATTCAGAAACACAACTATAAATCTATTACATGTGGGCATTGCAAATATTTCGTAAATAAACTTCGAAGCTCCATTTAAGTTGACATTTCTACTATTAGGTTTGTTATTTGTTGACAAAACCCCAACGAAAAACGAAATCCTCTTTTGAAAGTGATTAACTTTTCCCTATAATTTCGAGTAAAAATAAATAATTCAAATAAAAAATGTTGAAATATCTAAAATAACACCAACGGTTTTGACCATCACTACGGTTTCAACGTGGCTAATCGATCGGTGATTTTATTACCTTCGTCAGCAGGATGGCACAAAAGTTTAGTGTACAAATTGAGAGCAATTGGACTTCCTACAGTACGGTAGTTTTATAGATTAAGAAATTCTTTTGTGATTCAGAATCCAAATGGTGGTGGACCGTGGGACTTTCGCCCCTCATATAATAAATGTTTGTGTACTTTAGGGATCCGTTCTTTCCGCGAAACTTTTTTTATTTTTATTAATGAGCTATCCGATACTTTTCAATTCAATTCATGTGTATGCTGATAACAGTACACACTCCTTGCCTTTTACTTTATCAACTTCTATTTCATAGAAATAAAACTTTTTCGCAGAGTGACAAAAACGACCTTCGTTGAGAGGTCTCCAGCGTGGGCACGTCTGAACCTATTCTTCCTCGGATCAAATAAATGACGCCTCCTAGTTCGGGACTTTTACAAATTTATGAATCATATACGTATGATCAGATAGAAATGGAACATAAGCTACATATTTGGGCTGGCACACCGAAGAACTATCTGGCTGTACTCAACCTAGTTATGAACCGAGCATGCCGAATGATTTACATACGGAATGTGGAAGCTTACTAATCTTCTTATGTATTTGGACCTGTCCTATTTCAGAAGTATAAACCCAATAATTAAAATAGAATTCTTGACGATTCAGCTCTACATCCCTTATCACTCCTTCCGTACTGCCATTATTCCGATGGTAATGCTGTATGTTGTTTCATATTTGTAAAGACACTTTAAGTAATAAGAGCTCAACTATTTCAACAAAAAAAATTTAAAAAATTATGAATGTTAAAAATTAGCGCCTATATTTTATTCTGTTCATCCGAGCATATCCTTTTTAGGTGCAGTTTTGCAGAATCAAAATTTTTTTGATGTAACAGGGGCGCCCGAAGGAGTGACTTTAGTGTTTAGTCTAAAGAATCTCCATATGCTGAAGGAAAAGGTCAGTTTCGCCATAAACTGTTGACATCAACCGTTATGTGCAAACTTAGTGTGGCTTAAACATATTTAGTATTATATGTATATCAAGTTTAAAGACAAATTTTAATAATTAAAAAAATTGAATTAAATATTCTGAATTTTTTTGTAATTTTCCGCAGCAATTAATCTCAAACTTTAGAACCTAAATAAAATAAATAAATTTTAAGACATACATAGAAATGACGAGAGCTATAGCCCTAAGCAGTTAATGGCTTACAGTTCGATACCAAAGTAACGTTACCATCAAAAGTTTAATGCTTTCCAATGTCTATAAATTAAAAGGGTTACATTTTTCTAACTAGATAGCGTATCAATAGGAGCTCAGCGATAAAAAACACAGGCCTTGAGCTTAAAAGCAAGTTTGAAAGTGTTTATGGTAATTAAATTTTCTGTAAAATTATTTTAAATTCCGTCAATTTTTCGGTTGTTAAAATAACTATTCAAAGTATTTTTGATTGCACTATAACCAAAAAGGTTGGTCCATGAATCAACCCGTTGAACTTGACATAACCATTTATTTCTCTGCATGTAATTTTCATATTTTTCATTAAATATTAATGAAAATAAGTTCATGATAATTTTAATGAATAATTTTTGTAATTAGCTACATTTTTGGATTTTTTCCGAATACTCCAAATCCTGCCCACTCTGGTCTGTGGCCCAAAAATCAACACATACAATTTTTTTAGATCCTGAGACCATGCGACGTAACCTTAAAAAATAAAAATAAAAATTCAGTCAAAATGCTTTACTATATATTGAACGTTTAGTCTTTCACTTGGTCATGTACTGAATGCTGTCTTTTGCTTATCGCTGTCACATATCAGTACTTAATGATACCATTTGCCAGATCAAGAGTAGAGAAATAATTAGATTTTCTAAGTTGATCTAGATTCTAGAACATCTACTATGACAGGTAACGGAAATATTTCTGGGATGGTAATATCCCTAAACTTTCGATAGTGGTCAGTGAACCGAATTGAAATACAACTGTAGTAAGCACACAATTACATACGGTTTCACCACCAGACAATTTTATTTATTTTAATATCTAAGGACCCTTCATAATTGAACCTAAAACAAATTTAGGCTTATCCCTTTAACCTTTAATAATTATTTCATCGCTAAAATTTTGGGACGCCTCTTTATGAGCTTAAGCTCATTCATAAAAAAAACGTCAGTATTCAAAAAACAAAGTTTTGAAAATCCTTAATAATAGTCAGCAAAATGGCACTTGGCCTTTAGATCCTATATTTCTTCTTGAAATAATCTTCTATTTCTGCTTGATGTATTCCCTGCAGTTGAGCCATTTTAGTCCGACAATTTTTACTTTAATTTTAAATTTATTTTTTATTTTGAAGGAAATTAAAAAAATATCGCCTGCCTGACTCAAAAGTCACAGCCAACCAATACTTCCAACCTCACCAGTTTGAAAAGTGTCAGCGAAGAGTTATTATAAAAAATCATTAGACAAACCTATCAGATGAATACATCAGCAAAACGTACCTACTATATATACAAATTGTGCTGTGCAGTCTGTAGCTCATTCTGTTAAGTATAGCACTGAGAATTCTATGGTACATCTCTCTTATGCTTATAATGGTAAAATATATTGAGAAGACTTTTAGTATCGTAAATCTGCGAATATATAAAACCTTGAAACTGTGTCTGGTCCACAACTGGTGTATTTAAGGGAAGGAGAAATTAGTTTTTAAATACGAAATTTCATGTACACCCATAATACGTTCAATCTAGTTAAGAGTAGTAACAGTATCAAACTGTAGAACTCACATGATATCAAATTGTGAAAATACTTTTTATGTTTTATATGAGAACAGACACTTAAGTAACCATTGGCACTTATTTATGAAATGTGTCTTGAACAAAAAAAACAATGATTAATAATGTTTGTAAAAAAGTAGAAATATCAAAATCCCCCCCGTACTTTAACCCCAGAGTTAATACAAAATGTATTTTGACTCTAAAAAAGAAAACCAGATATTTCTTGATATTTCTACTTTTTTTGGTAGATATATTATAAATGACTGGCCTCTTCATTTTTCTGATTGACAAGTCGAAAATGTTGTGAATGCCATTATTATTAATATATTGTGTCTATAAAAAGCCGAAAGAATCTTAATAATGTTTGTATACCTGTCGTTAATTATCAGAATATTCTTAAGGATATGACTGCCCAAACCGTGAATTTAAACAGTTTTGAGAAATTGTTTGATCCCCTCTGTAACTCTATAAGAAATAATACGATATTATTTTCTACAGTTAGAAAAACTTCTAATTATAAGAAGCTTTGGTTCAATAAGAATCTGGATAATCAATACAAAGTTCGTAATAAATTCTACAAACTCGCAAAAAAATCCACATAACGCATACATGAGATTTACTTTATCGGCAACCAAGCCCTTTTTCGATGTTAAAACTATCCCTTAATGTAACCTCAAAAAACACTTTTTTTCGATATATCTCGACTTCTACTCCACTTTTCGTTGATAAAACAAATTGGTAATTATTCCTTCTAAAAAGTACGAATAATCCATAGTAAATTAGATATAAGGGTTGAATCCTTATTTTATTAGGGGATGGAATTACCTTTTTTCGCAAATTAATTTGTGGTTTTAACACCTAAAAAGGATTTGGTTGCCTATAAAAAAAATGGTTTCGTTGTTGTCTCACAGAGTACTACAACTTAGAATAATTTTTAAATTTTTTTGAATTAGTACAAAAGGTTCCCTTGTAGGATTATTTTTGAGTCTGTGATGTGGCGTCATGAAAGTAAAAGATTTATTTGAGAGACAATTATCGTTTTTTTTATTTGTAATTTCTAAATTTTAGTTTCACTTAAACTGTACAAATAAAATTTTTCCAATCGTACGTAGTCCTACGTTAATATGTCGTATCTCGGATACAAGCCCGTCGGTTTTTACAAATGGCCCGTGTAACTTCGATTTTTAATCAGGCAACCAAGCGGAATTGCCGCCCCATGGCACAGTGGTTAGCATGCTTGCTTTAAGCTCCGGAGGTCCCAGGTTGGATTCCCGGCGGGTGATGAAGAATCACTACTGGTTAATGTAGGATCAATTCATTTATCATGCATTATCCATTAAAAAAAATGTTTACGAAACTTCACAATGAAGCGGCCAAATCCCTCTATGGGATGTAGTGCCAGCAAAAAAAAAAATAAGCGGAATTAAGCAAATACCAGTGTCGATTTTACCAATATTTAGTAAAATATTCGAACAAAGTATTTAACTAAAATTGACAATTCATCTTTACGACAACGAAATAATTCATTCGTACCAATATGGCTTTACGAGAAGAAGTAGTACTGTCTCGGCTACATTGTCATTATTGGAAAGTATTTATGATTCATTAGAGAGTAAAGACATTACTGAATGCCTTTTTCTTGACATTAGGAAAGCATTTGAATGCGTGAGTCACTCAATAAAAATTCAAAAATTTCGTAGGTATGGTGTTGGTGGATAATGCAGTCCGGTTATTAGAAAACTATCTAATGAATAGACAACAATTCGTAAAAATTTGATAATTTTAAGTCGGACAAATTAATCATTTCTTGTGGTATTCCACAAGGTTCAAATCTCAGACCTACCATAAATGACATTGTGCATCTGAACCTGAAAATTCGTATTCAATTGTTCGCTGATGATGCCGTGCTTAATTATAGATCAAAATCGTTTGTTTTATTAGAAAGTGATTTAGAGCATGACCTTATAAAGAAGCGAGTGGCTTACCAGCAATTGTTTACAATTAAATTTTTCTAAAACTAATTTCCAAATTTATTATCTGAAATAGAAACCAATAAATATGTTGAATGAAATTTATTTTGTTGGTTATACAATTAAACGAGTCGAATCGACAAAATATTTGGGATTAGTGATTAATGCTCAATTGTCATGGATTGACTATATTAATAGCATAAAATGAAAAGTAGCACCATTCGTTGGATTATTGAGGCGAGCTGGACGATTTATTCCACCGAACTTACGATATGGGTTATACTTTAGCTATAGACATTCTCATTTGATATATTTGATTCAAATCTGGAGTGCCGCCTGCCCTTCATACATAATTGATCTACAGATCCTACAAAATAAAGCTTTAAAAGCACTTAAATGTCTGCCATTGCTAATTACTATCAAGTTACTTTATAATGGATGTATTCTTCCTATTACACAACAAGACGATTACGAATATATTATCACGATATTCAAGTACAGGTTAGGGTTAATGAAGTGCAATTTGGCGATTCGCACAAATATTTCAGTTTCTGAGAGAGTTATTCTTAGACTCTAGATTAAAAATTTGCCAAAATAGTTAATTGTACAAAAGGCTTTTTTTTTTTTTTTTTTTCGCTGGCGCTACATCCCATGGAGGGATTTGGCCGCTTCATTTTTGAAGTTTCGTAATCATTTTTACAACGGATAATGAGTGATTAGTTCATTGATCCTTACATTAAACCAGCCGTGATTTTTTCATCACCCGCCGGGAATCGAACCCGGGACCTCCGGAGCTTAAAGCAAGCATGCTAACAACTGTGCCACCGGGGCGGCTTAAAGGCTTTTGCTTTTTAATAAAATAAATGAGTCGAAAAAAAATTTGAGGATATCAAATCGTATCTCAAGAATTTGCTTTATTGAAATTTTATTAAAGATTATGATAATTTGTTATCATTAATTTTTCGGGAATAACAGTGTTTGTTTTGTTTTGTTAGGTAATTATTTGTACAGTATGTGTACTTTTAACGCTTTTTATATGAAATTTGGGGTACATTTAAACAACCTATACAACCTATTGTTATATATAATTTGAAAGATAACAACTATTAATTTTGTAATGTTTTCCTCTATGTAAAAATTTGTAATTCCTATTTTTTTGGAAAATAAATAAATAAATAAAAAAAAAAGAATATCTAAGGAAATTTAATTTCTGGTGCACAAAATGACAAAAATTGAAATTAATAATTTAGTAAAATATTTAAAAAAAAATTTAATCTCAGTGACGATTATTTTTATCCACTTTATTTGGAAAACGTTCAACGTTATTCGAACAAAAAACCCCTATATTTGTAATTGTGTATCCATTACGATAATTAATAATAAAAAAAACGAATAATTTGATACACCTAAAAAAATTTAATTTCATATCGATTTTATTAATAAATAGAATATAAAAATAATTAATTAATATTACAAATATTATTATAGTCTCCAACACATAAATAGCTCACACATCGTATTATATTTTATTAGTTCATATACATACCTACATTAGCTTTTCAAATAAATAAATTACATTTGTTATTAAAAATGATAATCATAAATAAACGATATTATAATAATAATATGAATTATTAATTTTTGTTTTAATTAACAAAATTATGTAATGATAATATTAATTTTATATTTATGATTTTGTTTGTGTATACCAGGCAAAATGGTATGTGGGCTTGTTGCATGTGATGATGTGCTTACGCGCAACATTGATAAGGGTATACAGGCGAGGAGAATGACTAAAAGCTGTACTATGTTAACCAAAAAAAAAAATTTTTTTTGAAGGTGTTGAAAGTAATAATAATGTTTTGGTTTATGGAGTGGGTCACGGGATATGTTCAACAAAAATTAAATTTTATATTAAATATTCACTATGCTTTTGTATCAAAAAATGTTACATCATGTTTAATTGGGATATTACGAGTATAATAAACATTTAGGTGTGTGTGTATGTATATACACATATATGGACATAAAACAATTATAATATTTACCGTAATGTTTATTTTCATTTAAACGATTATCCGTAATGATAACAAACAATTTTCAATTCATATTACATTAATTTATTTAATATACGTTTTGTATTTAATTAATTATGAAAAATGTTAATGTTCTTTTTTTTGTATGAACATGGATTATCCGACGGCACCTGTGCTTTGTTAGTAGCGATAGTTTATAATCAAAATAAATAGGAATCGATTTGTCCAGCCAAATTAGACGAAAATCGGCATTATAAAGGAAATAAATTACTCAACACGCTTTTATAAACCGATGTATTTTTCACGTAAATAATGTAAGCTCGGAAGAATGGGGAAATAGTCGAAATATTGGAGTATTCATCCCTTCTGTCGCGGTCACGTTTTTCGCAAATGACTCGGTTATTTTGCATTTTAGGAATAATATCAAAAGGAATATTTGTTCTACGGAAAAAATTTTATCGAAGTACATATGTACATATATAGCTGGCAATGTGATTCACTATTTTTTACAAAGTAGTTCAAAGAGAAATCGGTGTTTAGAAAATTCGATTTTCAATTAAAAAAGCTGATTTATTTTAAATTAAATCGATAAGGGACAAGAAGAAATTTAGAAAGGGAAAATACAGAAGTTACGAAAATTATAAGTTCCTCAGTGAAACGGCAAATAATAATTTTAAAAAAAATAACTAACCATCTAACTTTCCTAAAATGCAAAATAGTTTAGTTGTTTGCTAAAACCTAACAGCGACTCTGATTGTACCAAAAGGTAATGGTAAAAAAAGATGCGATAACAACAATTCTCAAATGGTTGGCTGGTTCCACGATCAAAAAAATAAAACCACTTGAGTATTTGGTTGGTGATAAATTATAAATATAATAGCTTTTATTTATTTATTTTATTTTTTATTCCGATGTTTCCACTTTGATGGTTGGTTTTAAAGAGAAAAATAAAATGGTAATTTTACATGGCTTACAAAATTTCTAGTTTCTACAGTTTATACCAGATGGAGAAATTGTACTTAAACTATAAAGCAATGAACGCAGTCGTTCTTATTTTAAAATTAATCCAAACGACATTATAGAAACATTTATAAGGCTTTGGCCGTTCAAATTATAAAATTACATTTGTAAGGTTTTGACTCAAAAATTAGTGCATACAAAAAAGGTAAATAACAATTTCATTATTAAATTTAAATATTAATTAATTCTAAAATTTTAATTATTTCAATTCATTCATCATTTCAAGATTTCATTTGCAAAAGATTAATGAATGAGAAGCTAAGTATTGATTTGTTACATAAAGTACAATGAATTAATAATGATAAATGTTTTTATATGATTTTAGGTTTATGCATTGACTGTAACAATTAAAATGAAATTTTGTTGGTAATTTGAGTTCAAAATCTGAAAGTTAATTTAATTCTAATAAATTGTACATAATAATTCTAATTGATAATTTGTTTTAGGTGATTAATACTAGTGTATTCAACAGACTCCAAAAAGGGATGATATCTATGTGCCAAAAATAAGTTTCTCGCCAATTTTTCGCATAAATATTTTAAACCTATATGAAATCTATTTTTCTCAAATATTATTTTAGACCATTTATGCTTTTGTTGTTGTTAGGCTATTCTAAACTAAAAAGCTCATAAAGCTTTGTACCATATTCTACAACTAAACCGTATTATTATTAACACAAAAGTATTTAAAATTGTAAATCATTCATTACACCAGGTCCTGCAATAGGTATTTTGACAAAAACAACATTTGCTGGGGTTAATGAAGTACTTGTTGTAAAATAGGTATTTAAATATATTGAAATCTGAAATCGAATTATTTAGTATTACCAGAGCCTTCTAGAGTATAGAGCCATAATCATTATGATGTATTTTTTAGAAGCTTTTTTAGTGGTATAACTTTTCACTAATTTCCGTAGGAATCCATAGTAAAAATGGTGTTTTTTAGCTTCAAGTTTTTCATTGAAAAAAGCAAAAATGTTACAAAATTTGTATACAAAAGTGTTCTACATATCTTTAGCAGCAATATTCAAGAAGGGTATATTGGTATTAAGTAAATATTAATTGCAGAAATTAAATTATTTCTAAAATATATTTTTCAAACTTTCATTTTGAAAAATACATCAAAGTTGGCTCTGACGAATTAAAATAATACTTGCTACATTTATCTTTAGTTTTACTAGTGTACATTAGATGTCTCAGATTTATACAGAAAAATACGAAAAAAAATTGTTTAATCACAAAATTATCACACGTTCTTAATATTTTGAGAATTTATTTTGCTTTTCCTACAATTTTTGAGCTTAAAATTTCCCCAGGTGACAATTTTTGCTACGATTTTAAAAAAAATTGTACTGCCATCTATGTAATGTATATTGACTTAATGCATACAATTTGTAGTAAGCTTTTCTTTTTAATTTGACCAGAATGCTGTTGTTATGAACTTTTTTTTATATTTTGGTTTAAATAAATCAATTATTACAAGAAAATGAAAACGATTTACTTAAACGACATTTATATATGTTGAAATTCAAACATTTATGAAAATATTTCAGAAATCATAATTAAGAATTTGTAACGTTTTCATTGACAAATTTGTCTTAAGAAAATATGTGATTTCCCATATGTTTTATGTGTTTTACTATGGAAATTTTGATTTTTTCGTCGTTTCTAATTCCCTTAAAAAAGCTTCGTTTTTTAGATTATGGCTTGTATAATTAAGGTTGCTTTGGTATTACTTAATACAATTGTTTTGTTATTTGCGCTTACTTTGTTCTAAGCTTGAAAGTTCTTAAAGCTTCACACATAATTCTACTACTTAAAGGCGGGTGTGAAATATCTGCTAAAGCTCTGGTAAACTAATTATTGTTGTTGTTGATAATTTTTTAAGAACCAATCTTATTTTGAAAACTCTGCTAAACTAAATAGGTATTATAATTAAAACTCCAAAAAAAAAAAAACTCTAACAAGTATAAGAGGCTTTTAAGTAATAAATAATAACATAGATTTAAGTGATGTTATTCTCATAATCACTTTGTAAAATTGATCCAAATGATTTGTCATTGGCCTCGTCAACATTTTTTAATCAAATGGAGTCCCCTCAGTAAACTATATGATTACCATTTGGAGAATCAGGGGAAAAGGGCTCCACTTTCTTAAAAGGTTGATGGCAATTTTGTGCAAATTTAAAATTCATCGCATGGACGTTCCATTCATCGCGCATACAGCATGATCAACAAAATGGAAAATTATTCTTAAGGTCCACTTACGAGATTTAATAAAAATTCTGTAGTAGCTCATATATTGATCTACTAAATCAACCCTGCCCATGCAATCGTTGTCTCTAGACACAATTTCAGGTTGTTTTATCTTTACGTATAGTCTTTAGTATTTTTGTCCCAGCGATCTACGATACATTCGGCTCCCTTTCCAATAAAATTCGATGCCAAATGAACTGCTCAAGGACAATATTGCCATCACGACTTGTGGTTTCTTCAGATGTTGCACGTCCTTTCTTTTTTATCATAGCATCTGTACTAAAATATGGGCTATTAAAACGGTTAACTCGAATTGTGCCTGGTGCATTTATTTTATTTTAGCTCAATATCTCAAATACTATTTGGAAGGTGCTAAAATAATTATCAAAGAACAGATTATGTCTTTCGGCTCTGACACATGGAACAAATGCTTGATGACTGTTGCACCAAATCCCAAATTTGTTCGATCGATCAAGTCGATTTAGGTGGCATGCCCTTGATACAGGACAAAGTCATTAGGTTACCCTGTTTTTCCACATAATAGAAATACCTTCAGACCCCATGGAGACGGCTTATCTTTCACATACCGCTATATACTGAGATGTCCTTTAAAAGGTACAATTTGTTTGTCAATTGACCAGAAACACTCCATTGACATTTCATTACATCTCTTACGCACGCTGTCGATGATTGGACGCACCTTGTAAAACTTACCCTTACATTGCTTTGGTATTTTACAATTGTCGACCAAATATAAATGACTTCTCAAGCAATAAAAGCGATCTCTCGTCATAACCTTCGAAATTGCTTGGAGCTCGATTCAAATACTCGGCAATTTGAGGAAATCCCAATACTCCCATAATTAAATGTATCCCAAAAAGACTCATTATCTCTTTGGGTGTGGCATGCTTAAAGTTTGTAGAACCGTTTTGGAGGGCGTAAGTGTTCGTAAATTGTGCCATTGTTCATACAGTTGAAATGGAATGTAACGGCTGAATATTTCAAACGGTGTCTCTATTGAATCTGATGAATAAGATTCATTATTGAATATTTTGCATCAATGAGCTCAACGCTCGACTCAACATCATAATCATCTTCTTGTACTAGGGCTATATCATCATAGGTCAGCTAGATCATGAATTGTCGACGTTGGTTGCACGACCTGCACCTCTGGATGTTGCTCCAATAACTTCTCTACCACATCTCCTGCCGTTGGCTCATCTGCTTCTGTCAAGTCCTCTATATCAGAATTTTCTGCTATAATTAGCTCAGTCGCCTCTTCGCAATTCAAAAAATAGTTTACGGGATATTTTCTGGATGCTATTGTTCCGAAAAACAAAAGTCAAACTAATTCACGCAAACTGAAATTATACGCAATCAACAAAACAATTCACATAGACTAGAAATAGTAAAGGACCAAGGACAGAACCCTGAGGGACACTTGAAAGAATTTCATTAAAATCACTAGCACAATCACCTATTATAACTCTCTGAGATCTTTTTTGAAGGTACAATTTGTTTGTTTAAGAATTTCCGAATTAATTCCATCGAAACCACCGAAGTTTCTATTGTTTAGAAATGCGATAGTATAAAATAGTTCTTCAAGAGTAAATTCCTGGAATATAAAAGTTTCTCTTTGCCACTTAGCATAACAATGCGAGGCAGAACCATAGTGCAAATTATCAAATGAACCAATAAAATGACGGTTAAATAGATTACAGATATCCAAAGAATTCGTAATTAAGTTACCATGTACGTCAAATATCGAATATATTATTTCAGATTTACAAGAGAACAATTTTGAAATTGATTCATGTAATAATTCGAACGTTCAGTATTTATTCGTACTCTAAACTTTTCATTAACATATCTACTTAAAATGATTAGCTAGGTTAGCATTTAAAAGATGTTTCCTAAGTTTATTGGACAATTTATTTTACAAGTTCACCAGTAAATATATTTTATAAGACATCCAAGGAGCTATTTTTAATCTCTTCACATTATGTCGCTTTTCAAACTTACACTCTCAAAGCAAAATTTCAATATGTCAAAGAACTTATTCGTTGAATCATTCACACACAGTGTGCGGAAAACCAAAAAAAGTTGGTCTAAAATGCTGAAAAAAACTAGCGTCATATAGAAATACAGCATGCTCTACAGTGTCGTAATCCATTAAACAGAAAATCGCACCTGATCATTTAAGAAAGAAATCACGAAAAAACGCGATTTTTTGAATTTTAATTGAAAATATCATTTCGGTGGCCAATTTAAAAAGGAAGAAATTAAAGATGATACAACTTTTTTACTTTTTTATTAATTTGTATTCCTTTATCTACAAAATGAACCCTATACATATCAATATTTTGCGATAACTAGTTTTTGTTTTACAACCAAAAATACACTAACGTACAATGCCGAAAATCAAAATACTCCGCCTGCTTTCCTTGAAAAAATACTAACTCAAGGTAACTGTGTACGAAAAGGTGAAAGAAATGATACGCTTTTTATTTTTAATTTTATATTGTAGTTTTTATTTCTTCCTTATTGTGACAATTTTTTAATTTTTTAGAAATATCGATTTCGAGCAGGGTTTCGAACCGAACGCGAACCCTAACCTCGAACCCGCTGCGGTTCAATAATTTTTGGTAGATTTTTCGAACCCAAACCTGAACTCGAACCCAACATTTCGTGTGTTCGATTCAACCGGGTTCCGAGTTGCTGATTATGAATCCTTCTCACGGGTCCACAAGGAGGAAGTATTATGGAATGGTGGAAAAACCATAAAATTGAAATTCCACTTTTATACGAAGCTGCGCAAGTTGTGTTAGTGTTCCCGCAACGTAAGCCAGTGTGGAATGGGCATTTTCGGCTTTAAAGTTTAATTTAGCACCGCTAAGGGTTGAAACAAAATTTTTTTAATGAAATACTTTTATTTTTTTATTTTTTTGAAGTTTTAATCAATTATTTTCTTGCTTTGAACCATAACCCTAACGCGAACCCAAAATTGTGCGGGTTCGAAACCTTGATTTCGAGGATGATTTCTTCTTCGGTTTCTTTTTTACTACTATTACATAATTTATTGTGAAGCTGTTTATTTACTGTTGCGGTGTGCGTCATAATTCAAAGTCAAAATCGTAATTTTTATTGGTTTTGGTGTTGATTTTGTCGTTAAGTAAATTGTTCTTGTTTTTGTTTTTATATATTTCCAGCTCTTCTAACCTGTCTAATTTTGGTCCTTTTTTGATTCTGTGTAGAATGGTAAATTTTTATTGAATTCAGTATACCTATTTGGCAAAATTCTTTCACCTATCGGTACACAGTGACTTTGAGTTAGTATTGTTTCAAGCAAACTAGGCGGAGTATTTTGATTTTCGGCATTGCATGTTAGTGTAGTTTTGGTTGTATAACAAAAACTAGCTATCGCAAAATCTAGGGTTCATTTTGTAGATAAAGGAATACAGATTAAGAAAAAAGTATAAAAGTTGTATCATCTTTAATTCCTTCCTTTTTAAATTGGCCGCCGATATGATATTTTCAATTAAAATTAAAAAATTCGCGTTTTTCGTGATCTCTTTGTTATCAGGTACGATTTTCTGTTTAATGGATTATGACACTGTAGAGCATGCTGTATTTATATATGACGCTAGCTTTTTTCGGCATTTATACTCACTTTTTTCGGCTTCCCGCACCCGTGTAAACTCTCTTTTATATTTTGATCAAATTTTGCCTTTTGTCTTACCTTAATCTGATTAAAATGATAAAATTATGTTGATTCTGCTTGATGAAAAAATTCTTCGTAAATGTTGTTTGGTAAATCCCCTAGAAGAAGCTGTTTTATTAAATTTAGATTGATTGTTTCGGTTTTAATGTTTCTGATAGTATCGGAAATTTCTTCATTGATGACTCCAAAAATAATCGTGTTTTCTAATCGTGGGAAAACGTCCGTATTTATGCCGAAGGAATTTTTAATTTTCTACATTTTGAGAAAACTTTTTCTTTTCTGCATTCCAGTAAAAAATGCTGTTTGTTTGTGAGTTTGGCCAGATGCAATTGTTTATTCGTTACGAATTTCATGTTGTTTTTTGTGCGACTGCCATATTCGTCGTTTATAAAACGGAAAAAGTTTTGATTTTGATTTCCATTTATTGTCCCCATTTTTCAACTAACAGATTTTTGTAATCATATTTATGTTTATTGAAACAATATTTAAATAATTTTAACAAATTTGCTAATGGTTTTGAGCTCTTTATTTAAAAAAAAATTATTTTAAAGCTGTAGCTTTCGAATCCAATTCGGATTCATTCAAAAAAGGAAAATGAATTATTTTTTCCAATATATTTTTAAGGGGCCTATTTTTACGACAGCGCCCGGGGCCTAAACTGACCTTAATCCGCCACTGAAATTCCTTCCTAATTGGATATATTCCAGAATTTCATCTAAAATTCATTTTAGAATCCCATTTCCATCGTTTAAGCTAAATTTCATAGTAATAGGGTAAGAAACGGTCTAGTTCCACCCTAATTCAAGAAATTCATCTAAAACTTATGTTAGAATCCCATTTTCGTTGTGCATCCGAATTTCATCGTAATCTGCTAAGAAATGATCAAGTTCCTTCCTAATTGGATATATTTCAGAACTTCATCTAAAACTCATTTTAGAATCCAATTTCCGCCGTGCATGCCGAATTTCATCATAATCGCTTAAGAAACAACTAAATTCCTTCTTAATTGGCCATATTCCAGAGCTTCCTCTAAAACACATTTAAGAATTCTATATCCATCATGAATTTCATTATAATCGGTTAATAAATAACCAAGTACATTCCTAAACGGCAAGAATTTGGCTTGAAAATGCTATTAATGGATAATCATATGGATATTTAAACTTCCTACATTCGGACTTAAAAGGGACAATCGAAAATCAAAGATAGGCCAATCCCCAATTAGGCTCTTAAACCGAGCTTTTGCGGTAATATATTATTCCTATGTCGTTATATATAATATACATATAAGTAAACGAGTATAAAAAAAAAATCGAAAATCAGGAAATCCCGAAATTTCCCGGTCACATGTTTGAGACAAAAAATGGATCCCGTTTTGAGAAACCATAATTCCAATGTTGGTTTGGCAACTAAAAATAAAATAAAGAATCATAACAAAAACAGCTGTTTGTAGAATTTATTTTTATATTTGGGTGAAGAGGTTATGCTCGTATGTGTTGGTGAATTACATTTTATTATGAATCGATTCATTGTTACTTTATACCTTGATTGAAAGAGGGCAAATACCTCATGCATGCCCATATTTTTTTGTTAAACTGCTAAAAATTCCAAATGACGACAGTGTATTTTTTTACCTGCTCAAATTCATTAAAAAAAACGTATAGCATATTAAGATGTGGATTCTTATTTAAACGCCACTAAAAATTATTTTGGGTCAGTCATTATTCATCTATTAGGAAAAACAAAAAAAATTAGTTGTAACAATTGTTCACAGCACAACATATCAATCCGTTTGTCTAATTTTAGGATGACATCCGGTCATAGTTGCTTTGGACGAAAATCCGTGGCAAACTCAAAAAGAGTTTGCAGAACAGTTAGGAGTTACTCAAAAGGGAGGAAACTGGGTTTCTCATAAACTGACCGAATAAAACAAAAACCGAAGAGTTGACATCTGCATGAATTTGCTTACTCGCTATAAATGAAAGAACTTTTTGCACAATATAATTACGGGTAATGGATACAACAATCCTAAACTCAGAAGAACATGGGATCAGTTGTAAGAATGAATATTCATGCCATGAAAATGTTACTTTAGTGGAATTGGAAAGGAGTAATTTACTACGAGCTTCTGTACGAGCAAATGATCAACATAAATGATGTTCTGGAGGAAAAAACACCATTTACGGCCCAAGGAAGGAGGAAAATGATATTACTGCATGACAATGCTAGTCCACATACAGCAAAATCCACCCAGGAACTCATCTTTTTCTTAGGCTGTGAAATTGAGACTTGGATCACTCTGATTACCGCTTATTCAGGTCGATGCCATCATATTTATACGACCAGCGGTTTTCGTAAGTTGAAGATATGCGAATATGGCTTGATGACTATTTTGCTTCAAACCATCAAGTTTCTATCGCGAATGAATTCATCATGTACCCAATTTAATGGCAAAAGGCCATAGATACACAAAGAAAAATAGATACACACACTTTTAGTTATGTTCTGATTAAACTTGTTAATATTAACACTGATGTACAATGTAATTTGTAATTTCAATATTTATTTTTACGAGTTGTTCAGTATTAATTTCACTAATTTATGTTTTAGCAAAAATTACAATTTAATTATAAAAGATTAGAAATCTTAATATTTTTCTGATGCCAATGAATGTCAAAATTCCTCAATGCAGCATTGCAAAAGTTGAACGAGTTAATTTTTTTTGTACTTACCCCCGCAAAGATGTTTTCACAAAATCTTAAAATTAATTATTAAAAATCCATTTGAAAAAATTAAATATTTTTTAAAAAATTACAATTTTAAACTAGGACGTTAGCACACTTATTTATTTATTTATTTTTAATAATGGATCCAATGGAGTATATTTTTATTGCAATGCTGCATAAACGAAGCGAACAAAATATTTTATGGTATAATAATTTATACCTGCTTAAAAGTAACATTAATAAGAATTCAGATTTTAGAAAAAAAAAAAAAAAAGTGGTGGTGTAATTACAAAACATCTGAGGCACAAGGGTCTCCTTGAAAAACAATTTTTAATTTTTAATTCTTTTATAAAATTGGTTAATTTAACAAACGACAAGATAGCAAACGTTAAAACCTATATTAGTTTGTCATGAAAATTAGAAGTACCTACTTGCTCTAAAGGTCTAGTCTTGTTGCGTCTTCTTTAATTCAATATCTAATAATTTTGATAGTATCGTAAAGAAATGTTACATGCTTGATATTTGGAATTACTAATACTAATTTTTATCTGATACCCAGTATAACCAGTATATTTCTGAATTAAAAAACGGAAAAGTTATAAAATGCTTTCATTCTACCTGGTCATATCACATGACTGGAGTTAAGGAATTATGAATTTTTCGTTTTTGAAGTGTATCGATGATGTATCACGGTCATCATGCAATAAATGTAGCCGTTGGTGGCCACGTCTCACCATTTTATAAAAAAATATTGTACGAAGGACAACAGCGATGAATTACATGTCAAGTGTAATTTCAAAAGCACCACATTATCAAGCAGAACTTGACAATGTGCATGTTAAAATAAACACAAGCATAAATTGTTTAGTTATAAAATATTTTCAACCTGATTTCGAATTTCTCAAATATTATTTAAAACCATTTATGCGTTTTTATTGTCAGCTATTCTAAACGTAAAAGCTCATAAAGCTTTGTACCATATTCTATAACTAAGAGGTATTATTATTAACCCAAAAGTATTTCAAAATTTATATCATTAATCACATAAGATCTTTCAATACGGATTTTGACAACAACAAAGTTTTCTGTGGGTTAATTAAATAATTGTTGTAAAATGGGTATTTAAATATATTCAAATCTGAAATCGAATTACTTAGTGTTACTGAGGATAATTTTTCGGTATTTGTGCTTTCCAGGCTCTAAGCTTGAAAACTCTTAATGCTCCACACATAATTCTACTAATTAATGATATTTCTATTGAAACCTAATAAGGCACAAAAATAAAGTTCAACAATCTTTTAAGTCACAGGGATTTTAAATTTCAAAAATTTGACAACAACCCCGTTCCAATTAAGATTTTGATAACTGCAGCATCTTATGCGTGATTAAATAAAGATTTCATGAAAAATGGATATTTAAATAAAATGTTAGAATCTAAAACTGGATTACTTTAAGTGTTAGATAGGCCAGTTTAATATAAGAAATGATATTACTGCTTATACTAAATATGGCACAAAAGTCAAGTTCTACCTTTAAAACCAAAAGCAATTAAAATGTTTTAAGATGTTTGACATTAACAACGTTTCACTTCAGACACTTTAGATAATTTATTCGATATTTATTATTCTCTCGTTAAGCTTGGAAATTATATCCTAGAACTAAACGTCTTACTATTAACTCCAAATGTGACACAAAAGTGAAGTTCTACCTTCAAAAATTCCACCTGTAGGATTGTGACAGCAGCAAAATTGCCTACAGGACAAATTAAATATTAGCATTTATGTAAATAAAATGTTAGAATCTGATAATTAATTCCTTAAAGTTTTACTCAGGTTTATGTTGTTACAGTGTAAAGCTTGTTTTACAATAAAGCTTATTTTACACGATGCGATTTACATGCAAAAAATTAGGTTTCATCATAATTGCCAACAACCCGTTTTAATGCATTTCTCATAAAACCTGACCTTTTGACGTTTGCACTGTACGGTGTCCATACCGCAAAATATTGTACAACAAAAATATTGCATGTAAATCGCACCGTGCAAAATTAACCTAAAGTGAAAGCTCGTAATGCTTCATACAATATTCTACAACTAAATTCTATTAACGTTTAGTTCAAATATGACTGAAACATAAAGTTCAATTTTGAACATCAAAAGTATTTTATATTCTCATAAATTTGTCAACAACTTAGTTTTACTTTGGATTTAGACAAAAACAGCATCTCCTATAAGGCTGCAACATAGAGCGAAAGTCCTTTGTTATCATTTTGTGTTTTGGTCGAGTATTGCCGTTATCATTTAGTTGTTTCAAATTTTACATCAGCCTTTTTTACAGACTATTTCATTGATTTATTTGGATTTGATTTAATTACGCTATTCTTTGTGTTTTCCGATCGCTTTCTTTCTATGCATAAAACTTATTAAATATTTTATAATTAGTAAATTATGGACGATTAATGGGTTCTAAATGGTGCAAGAGTGACAAAATTTAATTCGTTGTTAACTTGAATATTCAAATATAGCTAACCCTTTAGTCATCATTATGCGGTGATACTCACAACAAACAAAATTAATTCGTATGCAAATATTCACTCACAGCTCAAAATTTACGGTTCGGTGTCAAAAGGTAGTATTTATGCGTTTTTAGGTTTTCAAACCATTTAGTTAATAATAAATTTTGTGTTGAAGAATTAATTCTTTGGGATAATTTTAATTTTTTTTTTTTTTTTGTAACCCAAGTCAGCATTCCCGAAACCTATAAATTTAAATATTTTTTTCTGTTTTATCCTCAAAACACACAAGTAGTAAAACATTGAATTTAACTTTGGGTAGACACCTTTTTTGATACTCTATAGACTTATTAAAATTTTGCCATTCATTTAAATAATCAAGAATTTTTGTTTTGAATTGTTTTTGGATAAACATAAATACATTCAGACGATCCGCATAAAAATAATTCTGCCAGGTGGACACGAGACATATAGTTACATACATACACAAGCTAAACATTACTTCATATTTTGCTTATACAAACCTTAGTTTTATTGTTTAAATTTTTAATATACGAAAAAGTTAACCAAAAACTTAAGTTTTATAACAATAAGGTGAAATTTAAACCTTGTGAAATTTAAACCTTTTGAGATAACTTTATAAACATTATAATTTGGTACAGGTATCTAAAATTATATATGAGTGTGTTTGTAACAAATCTTTTTAAAAAAATTCATGGCTAAAGTTAGTTTTTTGCTGGTGAGAAGGTTATTTTTGGGTATCTATTTCTTAATATGCTTGTTGGTGTGTGCATGTTTCTCTTATTTATCAAACGTGAAGCTTTGTTGCTAACTCGGAAAAATGCCAAAATTGTTAATGCGGTCCTTTATTTATTTTTTGAATTAAAGCACTGTAAAATTGAGTTTTCCATTTGATTACTAAATGTCAAAAAAAAAAACTTTCTAAGAAAACAATTAATTTGATTGTATTTAATGCAAGGAATTTTTTAGCGAGATTCTCTCATGTGAAATTAATTTGCGTTACATACTACTAATTATTTTACGCGTTTAGCGGAATATCCAATACTTCGTGCGGTCTAAGGTATTTATGTGTAAGTGCTAAGTGCCTTAAATTATGTATTACCGTATTAAATTGTCGAAATTGTTGTTTTGACTATGTATCTGCCTCTTATGGTCCAGAAATGTTTTTATTGTGCTTATCAAACAGTTTTTCAATTTGCAGCGGCCCTCATCTGTATCATAGTTCAAATACGATTTGAACAAACTTTATGGCTGTATTACATTCGTAATCTTTTTTGCTCTCAACCTATTTCATTCAGTTAACCAAACAATATTCTGAATTTGCAGTTTTTCCTTTTTTAATTAAAGTTACCATACACTTTGGTAACTATACAATTGGTTCAGGATGCAATAATGCAAATATTTTTGAATGATAGTTATTATTATGTTATAGCACAGACAATAACAATCAGATGAACTAATACGAATAGTTTGTTGATTTCTCACAAACGTAGGCATAATAAAGAAATGCAAGCTATCACCGCGAATTGTGTACACAAATGTTTGTTATATATTCTTTCAAATTTTTAATATGAGCTTTATCTGAAAATATTTTTCCAAACATAATTATCTGATCTTTACTAATATCAAAAAAAGCAGATCTGTCGGTGCATTAAGTCTTTCAAAGTCACTTTCCTGATTAGTAGTTTTTATAATAAATGAGATATTCTGAAGGTTCTTACATTATATCATTCCTTGAGTGGTTCTTCCATTATATAATCTCATTGAAACATCTGTAAGAGATAATAGGTACATCTAAACTGAGAAAATTGTCAGATATATCTGAGACGTCTTCCATAACAAACTGGAATTCATCGGTTGCGGGTACTTCACAAATTCCAATTGGGACACAATTTATCTCCTGTTGAATAATTTCGGCCATATCACTGAGAGGTTTGCGAGATTCGTCTAAGTCTTCTTCACAATTGGAAACTTTAAAAAATTGGGCTTAAAATTTGCATTCCTCTTTATTTTTCCAATATTTTGATTGATTGATTGATTGATTGAAGTGTTCGACCAAGCTTTAAGCAAGATCTCCCGGAGTTATTAATGGCCGGGCCTCACCGAACACCTTGTTACATAAAACATAAAGAGGATTTGGATAGGTTTAGTTAGTTAGATAGAAATTGACCCGATTACAGACACCTAAGTATAGCCAATAGTTAGTAACACAATGACAGCACATTTCGAATCTACTTAAAACTGCACTCTGAAATAAAATTTATTAGTATACTGAATCAGATTCCTGCGCCCTTCTGAAATCCTAATCGTAATTAAAAATATATACTTAATAACATATATAATACTCCATAAATTATTTGAAATTGACGTAAAACTAATAAATATAATCGAAATCGACTGATCATTCACACGATTTCCTCCATACTGGTCCCTGTCGCTACTTATGAATATACTTAAGTTCACGCTATAGTACATAAGGAGTTTCAGCAAGATTATCCACTAAATTCTATGAGTTTGAAAATTATAAGGCGCTGTTACTAGATATGATTGATGGATTAGGTTGTACGGCCATCATTATAGCAGGATTCCCAAACTCCAGGGTCCCATTCCGTACACCCCGTATACATGTAACAAAACCTAAGCTAAGATAGGATTCTTAGTTGGGAGAGACTCGACCGGATACAGCCACTCAGCGAACGGTATTTAGTAAAAATTGTTAGTAATTATATAATCGGATTATAATCGCATAGTTAGTACAGAACAACACACTTTCTAAACTACAACTTATTCACTACTTTTTGATCCAGTAGGGTTGATCCAATTTAAAATTAAATTCTGAAAATCAGGATTAATTTTAATCTCTATAATAATGATTAATACTGTAACTATATTATAATCTGAAAAATTAATTAACATACAATTAACCTAATCAACAATAGCCCACCTATCTAGAAAGAAAATTAATATAATTCTAATCTACTTTTATGTTTTATTAAAATTACAATTAAAACTGCACTCTAAAATGACCTTTATTAGTTTGCTGGATCAGGTTCCTGGGCCCTTCTGCAAATCATAATCATAATTAATTTAGAATTGACTTAAAGCTAATAAAGTACAATCGAAATCAGCTGTTTATTTACATGATTCCCTCAATACCGGTCCCTGTCGCTACATATAACTACTATTTAGTTCAAACTATATAATACATGTATATAATAGTTTCAGCAAAATCTGCAATCAGATTCTAGGCGTTTGATCTGAAATGGGCGCTATCCTGTAATGAATTATAATTAATGTTACCAGTAACCAAAATTAATTATAAGGCGCTAATAAACCCTGATGCTTTAATGTGTACGACCAAGCCCCCAACAAGTTTTCCGGAATACGCCGGGTCCACCGTACACCCTTTTACGGATAACAAAACGAGGACAAGAAAAGTATGGTTAGTAATAAAGCATCAACCCGGCACCAGACACCCCAAGAAGTTGATAGTTAGTAAATAAACAACAACATTTCTAAACTACATGAATATTACTGCTTAATTCCTGGAGCTTTGAGTTGGGCCTTAACTTTATTCCTGAAAATTAGGATTAAAATGGTTAATTCTGGAACAATCTTAGATTCTGAAACAAGTTAAATTATTTAGTCAGTATCCTTAAAATAAAGCCCTCTAACCACCTATGATCTTATTAATCTAATCTACTTAAAGTTATATCTGCAGCAATCCTATAAATAAATAATTTAAAAAGTCCTCTTGGTGACACCCCTTCAATATTAACAATTTATTAACTATTTTATTATTTTATCAAAAAGCTTGCAAAATTATTGCTAACTTAGCTTCCTTCTGGAACTCCTCCAATCGTCACCAAAAACGTAAACACCCACTTATACACCACTCAGAAAGTCCCTCTATAGCATAGTTTTTAGAACATAGGTAATACATTTTACCCAGATTCAATTAATGATAAAATTCCAAATTAATTCGATACAAAGTTTCTCGAAATTTGCATTGGGTTACTCCGAATATTTCTGAAAATCAAGATCTATGTAAATTTGTTAATTGTCCCCAACTACTACTTCTAAAATAAACTAAAAGTTATTAAACTCTGAAATCCTCATGGTTTAGTTGTTTAAAATGGCTATAGTAAATGTAATTAATTAATTAAATTTCTCATCACGCTCATTAATCCCTCAGAAACTTTAAATCAAAAACCAATTAGTAGTACAATATAAAATGTAACTTGTTTAAAATATAAAATTAGCCAAACGTAATTAAAAGAATTAATTAATTACAACAAATTATTTTTCATTAAAATTGTTAAATACAATATGTTGTTATACAATATATAGCAGAGTTATTTATTTAATTAACATAAATCTTAAATATAAGGATATAAACATCTCTTATATTACAAACTAGTGTATAACCAATATAAGTAGAACAAAACTATCTACCTTATACGAAGGAACTTTGAGAACTTGAAACTTGAGTACTCAAGAAGGATTATTCAACAATATTTACGCAACAGACAACCCCTTTTGGCGAAAAAGAACGGAAAAACCTGAAAAAGATGAACTCATAAATTGACATCAAACAGATGTATTAAAAATGCACATAAAACTACATTGCATGTAGTTTTTATTTTTTTATTTTATAATGTGTCTTCGCTAAATGCACATTTCAATTTCAATGCAAAACCTACAAATGTGTATTGAATTTATGTGGCTCATGTTAATAACGACACTATAAATATAAATTGGTAATGAAAATTGAACATAAACACATCAAAAAACCAGAAAAAGATAATAGAAACATACACTAAAGTCCACATAAACAAAATAAATAAATATTTCCATACACTCTTCCTCTGCGCAATTCAATATTATGCATATGCACTGCGCAATAAATCTTTTCATATGTATAATCCTTAGTACGCAATTACGCATACTTCTTCATGTTTTCATTATATGCATGCACAATATTAAAATATTAAAATAACACCAAAAATTATAAAAATTCCACTACAAACCCATTCTACAGTGACTCACAACCTATTTGATCCAGTTGCTTTTCATTAATAAATTGTAAAATATCTCGCGATGTTCTATTTTGTTTGAGAGAAATAGAGAAATGGATCAAACAAGCCGTGGATCACTGATGTATTTAATCTGCCATTAAAACTACATGTACGATGTACCAAAATATAAAACTTTTACCAATAAGCCCCATTCTACGTATTAATCTTCGATATGTTTGTTCAATTGTATTTAAAATAAAAAATAAAATACGTATACGTATTTGAACTAGATGAAACAAGAACAGACATGCGTATTAAATTAACCCGGTTTATTTAATTGGAACAATTTAACTTTTGATATAAAACTCAATCCAAAGAAGGCTTTATGCACTAGAATTTTATATACAATTAAACAGACACTAAAGCCTAAATCATGCAATTAATTTAGAAATCATGAAATTTGATTTCCTTCATTTATAAGTACAAAAAACATTGCCTGTAAATGCATCCCGATGGATTACATTTTCCAAATTCACATTTAATTATTTCACTATACCACTTATTTCTTCACTCAAAAAATGAAAAATTAAATTAAATTAAAATTAATTGATTTTACACTTCACTAAAAATTTGATTACATAATTTAAAATAATCAAAACAATAAATTACACTAAAAACTTTTACTTTATGGAGCAGACAAAAAACACGACTGTCTCCTTTGAACGTTATCGCCGACTATTCCTCTTATTTTTCCAATATTATTGTCCAATGTTGTATCGTATCTAAAATCAAAAATATTAATGTACTTCTCTTGCGAGTTATTAGTTTACAAAACCTCGCCTAAAATTTTTTGGATTATGAATTTCGTAAAAAAAGAGCTCATTCTCCAAATTAATGTCATGCGAATATATTTGGCCTATTTAACGATAATCTTTTCAGAAAAATGTTGCAATCCAACAATCAATACCAAGCACTTGTAATGTTATGTATAGCCGCACATTACATATTTTAATTATTTATTAATTAAAATTTATTTGTTTGTTTATTTATAATTTGTTTTCGTAATTTTTATTTATTATTTAACAAAATGTATTTATCATCTTCCACCAGCCATTTTTTGTACCAATGCAAATTGCAATTTGGTACCGCGCTAAGAGCGTACGTACGTGCGACGTAAAATCCGAGATGAGACTGTTTATCAATTTTTATTTTATTTATTTTATTTTGTTATCTTCGTTTTTATTTCATGTTGTGTTTGTCGCTCGTTGCATGCTTGCATAAACGAATAGGTGCGTTTATTTATTGCGTGCGAATAGGTGTATTGTTTTGTGAATTTGCAAGTGTTCGCGTGAGAGTTAGCTTATGGTGTGAGAGCGAATGAGTTCGTGGAGTAAATCAGTGAGCAAATTAGTGAGCCGCCACAGGACTCCCGCTCGAGTGATTTCCTCTCGCTGTAAGTATGATGTGTACATACGCGTGCAATTGATCGAATGGCTGAAATGGTTTGATTGACCAAAATCATTAGCCAGATGATGTGTGCTGTATGCAACAGGAAGTAGATTGTTGCCTGCAATGTGCCGAGATCGATGCCTGTGGTCATGCGGGCGAGTTTAGTTATAGGAGAGAGTCGATAAAGAACACACCAGGTGGTTGGGAGCAGGGGCTTCGACCATAGACCTGATGTCCACCTCAACACTCTCCCCACTGAGTGCTGCGGCGCAGACTGATGGTGATACACCGATCAGTGTCCAATTGTTGATGGTGATGTTGATGTAGCTGCTGTTGTCGCCTCTGTTGGTGGCAATGGTGGTCGATGATAGCGATGAAGCTGTTGTTGTTGCTGCTACGTCATGAAGACTGGCGATTATGTTGACGATGTTACCGCTGATTATGATGACCTCGATGGCGGTAATGATGATGGTGTGATCTCTGTGTCTCCTTCGTTGCGCCCGCTTACACGTACGTGTTTTTTTTTTTGGTGTTATCGCTTGCTGA
>OY744482.1:305614864-305681673 GCA_963556165.1 Tipula helvola
ATTCTAACTGACATATCTAAGCCGACGCACAGTGGGGCCCATTACCGAAAGGTTGGCCAAAATTCTGAAATTCTCTGCTCGGGGGTTTTTTAGGGTCACTGATCACGAATCTCTAGTCCATACTTGCAAAATTTCACCCCTTCATCCCTTGTTGACAACCCTTATGAAAAATGGGGGTAAAATTGCCCTATATATCATATTACAATTAAGGCATATGCCATTTTTATGGGTTTTTGGGTGATTAATTTCGAAACTTTAGTCACATTTACAAAATTTCACCCCGTCCATCTTATTGAAAGCCCCTTTGCATAAAATACCATATGTATCATATTAAAGTCAAGGTGCATGCCATTTTTCATGGTTTTTGAGTCACCGATTATGAATCTCTAGTCGCATTTACAAAATTTCACACCCCCCCCCCCCCCCCCCAATTTTTTTTCGAATATGCTGTGCTTTATTTTTCTCAGTTTCTTCATTGGCTTCCATTGCCACAAAATAAAACAGTATTTTTTAAAACAAAAAATTTGATTCACTTACTAGCTTATTACAGCTTACTACAGCTAGCTTACTAGTACTAGCTTGTTCCTCCTCACGTTGTCTTTTTACTGCAGCGATTGAAGTTTTCCGGATGTAGGATTTTCTGTAATCCACGTGTATTGTAACAGATTTTTGAGTTATAAACTCATCACCTCTCGCGACACTAGCCTCGATTAAAGTTGGCATTCCACGATCAACCACAACTGTTTCATCTTCAGTTAAAAGTTTATTGCAAATAAAGCAAAAACTGAGACATTTTTTTCGAGCTATAAAATAGCACAAATAACCTGAATGTTAGAGGCTTGTATTAAGTACGTATATTCACTTGGAAAAGAAAACAGGTATATGAAACGAGACCTACGTACAATAGAATAGCGAGATGTTTTTCAAGGCCACGTGATCAATGTTTTCAGAATAGTATAATATATAATAAAAGAAACACAAATAGGTATTTATACTTGGTCTTAAGTGCCTGATTATGTATATACGTGGCTTATATGTGCATATCATGTATAATGTGACTCTTAGAATCGCGATATTTCAGGAATGGTAACTCTTAGGAAAAAAATCATGAAGACCATTTTTGTAGAGAATTTTAAGATCGACAACTTTAGTTTGAGGTTTTTTTTTTTTATAAAACTTACCGTTTTCGAGAAAAATCCAAAAAAACCTAACATTTTGACCTTTGACCCCGAATAACTTTTGTAGCACACATATAGGATCGATGGGGGATTTTTTAAAACTTTATTTGTAATGGTAAACCCCAGCTCTCCACCAATATTTGGCTCTCCGGGAATTTTTGTTATTTGAAATGTCTATATTGACCGGACTAAGATACATTGCAACTAAAAATTCTAGAACATGTAAAAGTATTTTGCCCTTCTAATAAGTATTTTAAGACGCTTAGGGTATTATTAAAGCCAACTCAACGTAAAAAAATACCTTAATAATTTTTTTTTTTTAATTTTGGCCAGCTTTTTGGTAATCGGTGCCACTGTGCGACGTCCTTGAATTTCCAAAAACGCCATAAAGCAAATAAAATTAGACATGTCAGTCATTAATTTTAAACCCAAAGAGATTTTTTTTTGAGCTTAGCCAATTTTTGGGCGGGTGGGGTGGCCCAGTTGACGTGAAATGTCCCCAAATATCCATATACCTTTACTGTGGGTTCTCTTTAAGAGTAGATTGCAAATATTTGCATATCGCAGCCGTCATCTTGGAATTTTCAAAAACGCCATAAAGCAAATAAAAGTAGACATGTCAGCCATTAAATTAAGCCCAAAGAGATTTTTTTTGAGTTTAGCCAATTTTTGGGCTTGCGGAGGGGGGGGGGGCAGTTGACGTGAAATGGGCCAATGTATCAAAGACCGAAGCGTCCATATATTGAACAGAATGAGTGCTTCCCTAAAAATATTTAACCTGTTAATACACGAAAATGTATGAAAGATTGATCTACAAAAATGCATTCCCAGTTTCATGTCAAATTTTTATATTACTGTTGCAAACACTGTCGCACGTCACATAGAAAAAAATAGTGATCTTAGATCACTCATTATTTTCCATTTTGCTTTGCTCTTTTGTAGACAAAATCCAGACAAGACAAAATTAAGACTAGACAAAATCCACACAAACCTTTGATACGCGCGTCCTATCTTTCGGGATTTCGTGGTATCCACCCAATCGAGCAGTCTAACAAAATTTGAGCGTGAGACATATTATGTCAAATGTTATTTTTAGTTTTAGTTGCCTCTCTTTTCTGTTTTTATTTTTTATTAATAGTAATTTCCATAGTCGTACTTAAAAATAAAACCTATTTTTTGGGTAGCTAAATGAAGTTTTCATGTGCAAGTAGTAGACATTTATTCTACCAAATTTAAAGGTATTCTACTGCTCGTTGAAGCAGCATACTTAATAGTGAAACAAATACCATGATTTTTCAATTCACGTTCGGGTCAATTTGAGTGGCTTATATCATTTAAGATAATTTAATTGACAGAGTTCAAAAAATATTTTACTTTAGTGTTTTCTATGCATCTTTAAAAGCAATACAACGAAGTTAAGATGCATTGTAAATATTTTATTATATTTAGGCAATAAATTTAACAATTTTTTTTTAAAAATATTATTTCAGTTCAATTTTATTCGGTTAAAAAATATAAACATAGCTAATAGACATGAAAAGTACGGTAGATTATATTTTAAAGATGTTTCAAAATTGATTCGCCTATTTTAGCACTATATTCTATTTGATCTAACTACATTCCTTGAAATAAGGCGGTTCAACTTGTTTCCTAAGCTAAGAGATTTCTCGTATTGGTGCAAATATAAAAAAAAAATCGAATATCCAAAATATTTCTTAATACTGCATTTTATAAGTAAAGTATAATGATCAAGATATGGTAACTTATGAAAGAGAGTTCGACCTTAACAATTTTGTTTGTACATTTTTTATAATTTTTGTAAAATCAGATTCTCTTATAAAAGATATTTGATTTCCATTATTTTTAACTTATATAGTAACGAATTTTTTTTTTCCGTAATGTCGCAAAATTAGCACGATATCTTTACTAGAAATCTAAGGACCCCCTCTGTTTTTTATATTCTATAAGTGAATTCGTTGAATCGGTACCTTTGAGATACATAATGCCCTCAGAGCAGTGAAGCGATTTCTTCACAATGTTTTCAATAAACTCAGACAAATCTGGATAATTACACTGAAAAAAATAATTACACTTATAGAGTGAAAAACTGCGTTAATAGTATGAAAAAATCATCAATTCTCCTCCGATGCAAGCTTTCGTTAACAGTAAGAAACAGAGTGCGTTAATATAATGAAAAATATTAATTTATTGATCATACCATTGATCAACTAGGTTGTAGTATTCATGAAGTTGTTCTCACAAGTTGTGAAAGAAATTGTAATATTAATGCAAATAGATTCTGTTTTGGATGAATTATTAACATAACAGTTTGTTGATTTTAATGAAGAAACCCGAAATATTTGTGAAACAATTTCATAAATCTAATGAATTATTCGTAATATTAACGAAATATTTAATAGTATCAATGATTGGTTCATGTAAGGAAACTAAAAGTTCATTTCATTGATGTAAAGTTCGTATATATTTATGAAATTATTCATACATTTTAAGCAAATGTTGTGCAATAGTAATGATTTAATTCATAAAACTCATGATCGATAACGTAAATAATAAACCAGGATACGTAATATTAACGTAGTTATTCATATTAGAAATAACACATAATTATTTTAAATATTTATTATTTGAATTCATTTATTAAGAAATCCATTTAGTAATTTATAAATTATAATATTGGTAATAATTCGAGTTAAATTATAGTAATGTAATTATTAACTTTAAATTATACAAATAAAACAATACAATTAAAAATTCAAAAAGTTTTTTGTATTATTTTACGATTTCATTAGTAAAATATTATCTTTTTGTGATAATTATTTAAAATAATAAAAAGGAAGTATTTTACTAATAAAATCGTAAAATAATACAAACAATTTTTTGATTTTTACTTGTATTGTTATATTTGTATTTATTGTAGCAAAAGCCACAGCGAAGCTCAAAATAATATGGGATCCCTCCATTTTTATTATGATTTTAATTATAATGTTAGATTTTAAACTTCAAACTTTTCTTCCTAATAATTAAATTAGTTCGTTTTTTTTTAAATTTAACAATAAAAATTTATCGACACAGAACAACAAATGTATCTTTGTAAATTTTATAAAATAAATGTTTACATTCAACTAAGTTCTTCAAGAATAAAACTGACTTTCGATGATTTACTTTTTAAGGTACTAGGAGATTTATAAAAATATGACCCAACAAAATTCTAAAAAAATTCACCTTCTACAGGGTATTTCAAATTAAATAAAAAAAAGATGTATAACAAATATATAGGGCTTTTAAAAACTATTGAATGATAATTTAATACCAGCCAGGTAAATAAAATTTTTATGTACATTTTTGAGATCCCAAATAGCAATAATAAATGGCTGGATTCACTCCTGTTTTTCTTTCAAGAAATGTATATCGGCGGTTTGCGAGAACAGTGACACATCTCAAAATATCATATTTTTGAGGAAATCGATTTGAATTTTTGTTTTGGTGTAAAATAGTTGAATTCATCAAATTCAACGTCACATCTATCGAAAACTATGGGTAGTTTAGAAGTGACACTATGCCAGATAACACGTTGTTACATTTAAAGGATTTTTTTCCTGTTATCTCAAAATTGACCATTTTTGAGATGTGTCACTGTTCTCGCAAACCGACGATATGATCCTCAGCATTCTGAGTATTTCCTATGAATACCATCGAGTCTTTAATTGTAATTTTAGTCACAAGTTTTTTCCTCGTCTTGTCTTTTTCACTATATTTTGTGTAGGTATAAGGAACCCATGAAGGCACCAAAAGAGCAGCCCTGCGACTTTATCTGTAGAAAGACCATAATAAATAAAAATAAAATAATTAAAATTAAATTGACATTTATAGTTTTTAATTTTTGTGAAATTTACCTTTACGAAAATCTCCCAAGTCAATTTTGTGTAGAATTAGTATTATTTCCGCAGCTTTAATTCTGTTTTCTGATTTTAGAAACCTCAAAATTTTTTTGAAATTAATCTCCCAGTCTGTTATTATATCAAAACAAGGTGGATGAACGGTCTTGAAATCTATATCAATCTAAAGGAAAAAATAATAATGGCTTAATGGCTTAACCAATCTAACAAAAACTTTAGATTTAAGCTTTACTTATGTAAAAGAAAGTAATAAAAAATAATAAATTTGTAAGAAGTTTGCGTAATTGGTGTCTCAAAATTCCCTGTTCGTAGAAGAAATGTGTTGGCCACACATCAATTTTATTTTTTTTATAAAATTTTTTAAATTTTTTTTTAAATTTTTTTTTTTTTAAATTTTTTTTTTTTTTAATTTTTAAATTTTTTTTTTTAATTTTTAATTTTTTTTTGTTTGTTTTTTTTTACTTTTAGTTTTTGGAAACATTTTATTTTAGTAGTTTTTTGTAAACCTTATACTTTTTCAGATATTTGCAAAACAAATTTTCTGCCCCACGGGAGTGGCTACTTCCGGTTGACCGATTTGGAGCAAAATTCACTGGGACCTCCCAATTTATCAAAAAAGCTTAAATCTGAAGTTTCAGCTGGATTGGTTAAGCCATCTGGGCTGTAGAGAGGACACAGACTGACAGACGGACAGACGGACAGACGGACAGACGGACAGACAGACATCATTTCGAAACTCACTTTTTCGGACTCAGGGGACCTCAAAACAGATAAATCTTCAATAATCTCAAGGTCGAAAATTTTCATGATTACTATACTTTATTTTACTTACGTAAAAGAAAGTAAAAGTATAAAATATACATATGTATAGGTATGTAAAAGTTTTTTTTTTTTTTTTGAAGAAATGGGTATTATAAAAATATGTTTCTCAGTAATTTCTAATTCCGTGTAAAATGAAAGGACAATCGCGATTTTGAAATATGAAACATTTAAAATTTATGAAAAAATATTTAAGAATTGCAAATCGTACCAAGTGATAACCGGTTGGTTTTTTAAATTCCGGCTATTTGTTCAGTATTTCCCCTAGTGAGTTTAGCTCGTTTTGGATCTGATTTACTAGGTAACTACTGCAAGCTTGCCATAAACTGTTAAATCCTTCGGAAGTCAGATTATCATACTTAAGACTCTTATACAAGCTTCGACGTCCGCTTCAATATATTCTATTGTTAAAGGAAAAGAAAATGAAAAGAAATCGTAGCAAGGAATTTTCTGATTATACCCAATACATGCATCACAACTTACTAAAATTATTAATTTTTTGAGCTTTGGCCACTGGAGGTAATATCGATTTTTTTCGATTCTGTAGCTCGTTGATAGATCTTGGTGCATACTGTTTTCTTCAAAGTAGGTTGCTACAATATTTATAATCATCAGAAATATGTATGCCTTTATTGGTCGAATCGAGTATTTGAGTAAATGATACGAGTACACATGGTTCTGATTTTGTTATTAATTCATTCGTAGTTTCGGTTGAAATAAAAGAGTATGGCGAATCGCGGCTACTTCTTGCAGAATTCGAGCGCAACGGCGGTGAAAGTATTTTATGTTCATGCGCCGGTAAATCAATCTCATTAAAAGTATATAAAGGGTATTCAGTTCTTGATCTCCAACACGATAAGTTATAATCAAACTTAATTATTTCAGCCAATTCTCTTCTATAATGAACAAAATTAAAAAGAATTATAATTAATTATGAACAATCAACAAATAATATGTATATTAATTACCTGTTAGAATATTTAGTAAGTGGGCTTGTCCCCAAGTTTTTAATAGAGTTCGGTATTGTTTTCTTCACATGTTGGTGAAATGTTTGGATCATTTACAGGAGTAGCATAATTTGGAATCGTGAGTAAAGCATAAGTTCTAAATTCATTATTAGATGCATCTTGACTTGTGTATTCTTCAGTAAAAGACATATTTAATTGTAAACAATAAAATAATATTATTAAAAATTGAAATACCGCACTAAATATGGAATTGACGTTTGAATTTTATTGTATTAATTTAACAGTAATATAAAAACAGTTAATCCTGATAAATGAACTAAAAATTAGGTTTTAAGTATTATTTAACTTAGATTATGAACATTTTAAAATTCTCAACATTAGAAACTTGTTAATGAAATTTAACAGAAACTATAGATACCAAATACACTTTGACCTTTGTAAATACTTAAAAAACACGTGTAAACCTAAATTCACTTATATTATGTATAAACTAAAAAATATTATTTATATTTACCAGATTAATATTAGAACTACACAAAATTGATTTTTTTATTTTCATTTGTATAATATTTAATTTTTGTAACTGATTGCACTTTTTTTCATTTATTCTTTATGAAGCACATACAAAATTTTGACTGTTCTACTCAAATACTAGATAATTAATGTATTTCAATTTGGATTCCTTTGTCCTTTTCGCCTTTCCCGTTATTGTTTTAGCGATTCATTTATAATATGAAAAATTTGTTAGCCTAATGAATTTGTTCTTACATTTTGTGAACAACTTTGGGTATTCATCAATAATATGATCAAATTCAATCTTATTATGAATTTGTTCTTTCCTATTATGTAGAACTTCATCTGATCATTTATAGTAAGAACAAGTTTCTATTTATTATGAACTAGTTCATAAATGTTATTGAGGGCTCCACGAATTAAAGAAGGCTGAATTAAAAAAAGTGTTCATTAATGAAATAAAAATAGCGAATATTGTATGAAAAAGAATACATTTTTTATTTCAGAAAATTTGTGAAAAAAATGAATTAAAAAAAGTAACAGGTGTTCATACTTTTTCATACAATATTCGCTATTTTTATTTCATTAATGAACACTTTTTTTAATTCAGCCTTTTTTAATTCGTGGAGCCGTTATTGAGCACATACAAAGACCATGAATGGCGACAAAAAACGCAAATAATGCAATTAATGCTTTTGGTAACCAAATGTAAGGAAATAGCAAGCAAAGAATAATTCGCTTGTTGTTAATGCTTAGTTTAGGGTATTGTTGGAAATTGTTTGTTTACTATGTGCTATATTTCTGGATATTTAGTATTATGCAAAAATTTTCAATATATGTTTTATGAATGTTTTTCGAATTAAAATTTACAGATTAGATAATTTGATTCTTGGAATTGAGAAAAAAAATATCTTAGAATCAAATTTTGAAGTACAAAATTGGTATTAATTAATAAAAAAATTTTTCAATAGACATAAGGGGAATGTGTGTTCGTTCGTTTGGATTTCAACGTTCACTATTCATTATAAGTAAACAAGGTTCGTTAGGTCTACTACAGGCGCAGTACGAGTCACTTTCAACTTCTATGCTACAGAACTTTTATTAGAAGCAAAGTAATCCGATAACATCTTCTAATCGCAAATTTTATTTTTCATTTATTTGAAAATATGTTCCACAAATTGAGAGAAACTGAAACTGTTCGATTAAAATTGAACAAGTTTTTGTTCAAATCATAAGTATTAAAAAATCATAAAACAATTGGGACAACTCACAGCTAAGACAACAGCATTAACTGTTGCACGACTGTTTATTATGACTAATGACATAATCCTTGGAATCCATTGAATATTCACTATAGAATTGTATGTCACCATAATAAAACAAAGATTTGGAAATGTTGACATTGTAGTTCTAGCTAAGTAAACAACAACACGGAAAAAAACAAGCTGGTCCTCAGCTAAGAAAACGGACTTTTAATTCAAGAAAATGTACTTTTCTTGATTTAAAAGCTAATTTTCTTATTTCTTTCGAGTTTTTCTTCATTTCAAGAAACACAACTCTTACATGAAGAAAAACTCGAAAAAAATAAGAAAATTAGCTTTTAAATCAAGAAAAGTACATTTTCTTGAATTAAAAGTCCGTTTTCTTAGCTGAGGACCATTTTATTTTTTTTCGTAAAAGGTTTAAGGCGGAGAGGTAAACAAAAATGTTAGTTAAAAATTTCTGTTATAAGACTTAAAATCTGTAGGTTATAGAAATAAGTCTTTACACTTTTATTATTCGGTTAAAAATTATTATTATTATTATTATTATTAGTTGAGGGCCATGTGGGCGTTCAAGCCACCCCGCACTGCGACCTAAAAGATCTTTTGTGCATGGACCCTACTTAATGAGCCGTCCAGTCAATATTCAGGGTCTTAATGAACCTGACAATACTGCCGGCCGGTGTATGATGCATACCATCCGGGCTCATTACTCTCCCTCCTAGATGTTGTAACCTTTTGCAGAAAATGGCTGGGTAATGGCACAGAACATGTTCCGCTGATTCCGCTTCCATGTAACAGAAGCGACATCTATCCGTCGAACTTAGGCCCATTTTCTTTAGGTGATACCTTAAGGGGATGTGACCTGTGAGGAAGCCGGTAAGCAGCCTCAACTCAGGTTTCCTAAGTACAAGACATTCCTTGGCCCTGGCCGACGAAGGTGAAATAAATTCCTTCGCCTGTCGCAAACCTGGAATTCCGCGCCAGTAAGAGGACTTTTGCACATCCCCCAGCGTTTAACTGCTGCACTAAGGTGCCCCAATTAATGGAAAGGCAGATTCCTCGCGGGCGAGGACATCAGCTGCCTCGTTTCCCACAATTCCAGTATGACCTGGCACTCAAACAAGTGTTACCTTATTTGAGCTTGCCAGCAATTTAATAACCTTCAGACAATCCCATACCAGCCTTGACTCAATGGTAAAAGACCTAAGAGCCTTTAAGGCCGATTAACTAAATAGGTTCTTGAACGAACCGTCAGTAGCTTGCTTTGTTTGAGAAACAGATGTTTATGATTAACGGATTTTATATTTTTGAAAATGAACTATTTCTTTAATATTATAAATAGTTTCATCAATATGATGCACTACTTTTTACTAAAGCGAATTTCTTACATTAATTCGTCACTATTATGTATCTTTTCATAAACATGTAAAACTAATATTCACAATTATTATGAGTTGGTGATCAATAGAATGTTTTTTAAATAATTACCAAAAATGCTGACATTTATAAAGGTTGAGAATGTATTTTGTTATACGGATACAAAATAATATTATTTTTAATTTTAATGAACAAGAATTCGTAATAAATATTAATAACGTACTAAATTATTATGAACAACATTTTTTTTTGAGTTTTTACATCTATACGATGATTTGTACATTAATACGATGAATTTGGGTTAATGATTGATGTTCATTAATAAAATGTTCAATATTTTTTTCAGTGTAAATAGTTCTTCATTGTCGGAAAGAAAAGCAGTTTCATGGCTTGTCAGATTATTGTCGTTGTTGGAAAGCTCACTGCTAGGTTGAAGCAAGAGAAATCTGTCAGCAGTTAAATTTATAGCACTTAATGGACTTAATATTTGTAAGTCTTCTAGCGGTAAGCAATTACCTAATCTTGATTCTGATATTGTGTATGCACCAAGAGCTTTTTGTACGCCGCGGAATGTGGCATTATTGCTAGATCCTATAAACGGGATCTAATGCGACCGAAAGAAAAGCTCAAGATAATCCTGGTTAAGTTTATAAAATGGTACACATTTAAGAAGATTGGTTTTAGTGTATAAATTAAACATGAAATTAATACTCTTTAAACTCAGAATAATACCTATAAAGCCAGTTTTACGAGGTGACATAATAACGGGTTAAAAATTGTTGCGTACCATGATTTTAAGAGATCCTATATAATTTATAGCATAACTGACCACCTTTGCTAGTTCCTCTATGTTTGCTGCACAAATAGGTTGCTTAAATCATCTTTGAGCTTTATTTTTAGAATTTAAAATACCAAATATATTATTGATTCGTTTAATAAATCGGACTGTTGCTAAGCATCCCTGAAATTGTGGTAATTTGAGTTGGTTCATACGAAACTCTAGAGTATCTGCAACGGAATTGCTTAGAGCTTGAGTGGCGAGTCTTACATTCATTTTTTTTTATTTTTGAAATAAACGTGAGCCAGCCGTAATTTATTACTCAAATGTAGTTGCCCGGTTTCTTGTAACTTCAACAAATAATCTAAATAATGCTAAAAAATGTCTTCACCATTTTTGTCAACTAAAGGGCTTTTCTCAGTTAATGTGTTGCGAATTAATTTAAGCATATGGTCGGGCAATATAACCAAATTTGCAGTGACATAATCAATGTTGAAGACAAATTTGGGATGTAAACTTTCTAAATCCGTATCTCTTCTTAACATTGTTTTACATCCTAAAACATTTGCTACTGAAAAGTTTACAGGACAACAGTCAAATGGTACCCCAATTATTTTAACCCCCGTAGCGTAAAGATTGTGAAGGCACAGAGACACTAAATTATTCTTTTGTTCGCTATTTAAAGACTTTTTTTTTTTTTTTTTCGCTGGCGCTACATCCCATAGAGGGATTTGGCCGCTTCATTTTGAAGTTTCGTAATCATTTTTGTTAATGGATAATGAGTGATTAATTCATTGATCCTACCCTTAACCAGCCGTGATTTTTCCATCACCCGCCGGGAATCGAACCCGGGACCTCCGGAGCGTAAAGCAAGTATGCTAACCACTGTGCCACCGGGGCGGCACAGTGGTTAGCATTTAAAGACGCTGTAGGAAAATATCCTAGGGGTAACTTCCATTTTTTATTGATTCCTACAGCCTTAAATACAAGGATCTGTGTAGCTACCTCCTCACTTTCATCATTATCCCCTAAGTCTACCTAGCCTACCGATCGTTTACCATCTCATTCTACTTGACTACGATACGAACACCCATTTCGTCAAACACAACATTACAAAAAACCTGTTGATTATTAAATCTGATCTCTTTCTACAAGTAGTCGCAACGTACGGAAATATTCCTCTGTAAATCCAGCCTTCGACATATTTATACCATTCTCCAATAGTTTTGGGATGAGGTAAAAAATCACTAAAGATTTTCCAAACCTAGTCATATCCTTTTGGCGAATAAAAATTGAGGTTCATAACGAACTTTCGAATTTCAAGTGGATATTTTTTCGGTAGCGATAATCCTTTAGATTTACGAAGCTGCCTTTTTAAAATTTCCTTTAAGGGCTCCGACATCTACAGCAGATTTATAACTTGCTCTTCCTGCAAGAGATTCTGGAAGATCTTTTAGTACTGTTTCCAAACTATCTATTTTCCTGTTACGGCGAGAAAATTTTATTCCAAGCTATGTTGCCTTAATTCAAGTTCCTTGTATGATGATCTTAACAAGTTTAGTTTCATTTCGAATAAGTTTAGTTAGCTTCTTTATCGCTTTCTATTAGGTTCGGCAAATTTATATCCAAGTTCGCTAAATGTTATCGTTTTACTGAGGATGACGTCGATGGAAAAATAGTTGGATTAGTATTTGCTTTTAATTGTTTGCTAAATGAAGCAAGGTTCACAGAGAAATATTCGAGAAGTATTTTGCGCAAATAGAGGAGCATTCCATCGCAAATAAGATGAACGATGACAGTAAGCGGAAATCGTGTTTTTTTATCATGGATAGGGTCCACCACTTACCACGTGTTGGTAAAGTAAACAAAACTGGACAATGAAAAGTTAAACGATATTATTGAAAAATTTACCGAATTTTAAAGTAATACTGGCCGGACGGTTCAAATTTATGAAAATATAATGCTCGATTCATATGCTAAATGGGTTGCTCATTTGAGGGAAGCGGCAAAGTCGCTGGTCGGCTAGTTGCAAAGACTCATACACCGAATAAACATTACGGATATGATTATGATATACACGATACTTGATCTGATATGAACAACTGGTTTGCAGAGAGGTAACCTTCGTTGGATGATCTTGCGTGTTATTAGGAATACATACAGTAATCAGGGAATACAAACTTCTAGTAACAACAATTATGTACAATCTAATCGTTGTGAAGAGGAAACATACACAGAACTTAATAGTCTTAATACTAACAAGGGTGCTGACTCTGATCTATTACCACCTTCTCTCTTTAAAAACGTAGCACGATCCATTTATGTCCTATTAACCATAATATTCAATAAATCACTTCGTAAATGTATAGATTTTCTGATTGCTGGAAGATGACCAAATTCGTCCAAGTTTTAACAAAAAGGCGATAATACAGATGTCTCAAATTATAGGCCTTTATCAATATTAAAATCTTGTTCCAAAGTTTTTGAGAAGATTATACAATGGACGTTCCACTGTAACTAATTCACACTGTTTCACTGAGTTTGTCACTGATGCTTTAAATTCTGGTTCTGGAGTAGATATTATATACACGGATTTTTCCAAAGCATTCAACAAAGTCAATCATTCATTCGTATTAATCGTCAATGGTTTAAATCATACCTTATAGAACGAGACGAGTTCAATACGTGGAAACTAATGGAATTCGTTCCTATTAGATCATCCCTACCTCTGGAGTCCCACGGAGCTCAACGCTGGGCCCTTTGCAATTTCGCTTATTTATCAACGATGTTAGTAGTGTAATGCAAATTACAAGCTTGTTATTTACAGATGATCTTAAATTGATTAGTTCTGTTTCATCAATAAATTACTGTTTCACATTTCGACATGATCTCGGTCAACTATACAGTTGGTGCTGCTTAAATAATATGGAACTCAACATAGATATGTAAATTTAACTAATGGATTTTAATTTGTCTTTCAAGTATTCAATTTAGACTTTAAGTTACACATTCAGGAAACTGTGAAAAGGTATACAAGATGTTAGGATTTGCAACTATATAGAGTAATGACTAATTTTAATATCTACAGGTCGCATATTACCATCTACGTATCATTTGTAAGGAGTATGCTTGAGTATTTAACTCCAATTTTGAATCCAAATTATTCCATTCTCATAGAAACTTTAGAAAGGGTTTAACGTAAGTTCACTAGATTTTTGAAATATAAATGCAAGCAAACTTTTTCGGTATGGTTTGGTCTCCCTTGAAAATAGGCGATTACTTGCAGATAAAATAACGCTGTACAAAATACTAAACGGTGTAATTGATAGTGAACTTAATGATAAATTCATATTCCAGGAAATCACCTACAGAACGAATTATCGAAATAACTCACCTTTGGACGGTTTCCAGATACAACATAATACACATTTTAATACTCACCATCTGTTTGTTAGTTCTTTAGACAGGTTTGTAAAACAAATTTCAAATATAATCAATAACTTAGAGTAAACGCTATCTTATAAATTATATTTCTTTTATTATAATTAATTCTTAATAATTTTGTAATTATTAAAGATATATTATTGTCATTATTTTTGATGTATAACGCTTTATTCAAATTAATTTTTGTCAAATAAATAAATAATTAGCTATATTGAAGTAAGACAATGAGTCGACCTAAGAAATAAATTCGTTTAATGCTCTCCAATGAGACACGAATCGTGGAGCCAGTTACAATCCGAATCACACCGCTCGAATAGTTAAAATCGTTCTATCTTGAACCAACAGAAAGCGAGTACAGATTTTTGAAATTGGAATGTATTATCCAGTTAGTCATTTCGGCTGATGGTGAAAATTTTGCTAACGGCTCAATTGACTTTTTGGATGTGGTTCGAGAACAGATGCCCAGTTTGGATTAAGATTCAGTGCTCCAAATTCAGCAAATCGGATAAAGAATGTTAGTTCCTATTGAAATTAATTGAACAATTTTATAAGTTTCAGTAGATACCTATACGGGTGCCTCAGTGTCCTTGATTGCAATGGATGGTTACAATCAGCTTCATAAACCATAGCTTAATCCAGTCAACTCAAATTAGATGACAAGTCCAAACAAATTTGGTTATTTCGAACCCTTTTGGTTTTCATCCGTATTTGCTATTGCCAATCGAAAATACCAGCTGGCACATCAGTCATTTTACGAAATTAATCGAGCAACACGAGAAGAAGCATTTAAAGAAATTAGAGGAGATTCTAACGAGTAAGTGCAGCGAATTTGATGGTTAATCTCGATAAACGTAAATTTTTCAAGACCGACCTTAAATAAGTTGGCCTTATACATAATTGTTGCTATATATACAGCAATTCGACCCACTATAAAAGTACTTCTCACTTCTCGTAATAGAGTGTCCTATTTAAAGGACTTGAAATATTACAATAAATTGAACCCAAATTTCTCGCTGTTTTCAGAACCATAATATGCCTTTGGGAAAAATGAACTCCCACCCCGATGATTGAAAGCACAGTGGTTAATTTCAACAAATAAAGCAACACAACCAAGCTAGTATATTATCGCAGAGACTTCTCTCTGGTATGACAGACGCACTGCAGTTTGGTATTGGGGCGGGGATATCAAATTTGTACATCAATGGTTCCGACAAATACTTCCCACTTTAGACTTCCCGTCTAAACCCCTAGATAAATACCAGATTCGTTATAGTCATGAAAAGAAGGAGTCATTATAACCGTTAATACGGTCAGGCGATAGTATATGTTTATGTGAATTTTGCGTTCAAATAAATAGTTAATAACAAAATCGGTTGCAACCATATATCAACAATGAGAATATACCTACGTACATCTAACATATTCCAAAACTACTTCTAAAACTTATTTTAGAACCCTATTTCCATCATGCATCTTGAACTTCATCCTAATCGGTCAGAAGTCACCAAATTTCCTTTCCAATTGGCAGTATTCCAGAACTTCATGTAAAACACCGCTAGCAAAACCGACCGGAAAAGAAACCGTATTGAGATTTTCCTAAATAACGTTAATAATTTCGTCAATATTTTAGAAGACTTAAATTATTCCAATAAATATTATTAAAATTCATTAAATTTTTTAATGAATAAACATTGTCAAAGTAATATTTATGATTAATTAATTTTTTGTTTGAAATTTTGAGTTTTTTTAAACGAAAAATCGCTATCCGTCAACTATAATATTTACCTGACGATTTTTGACGGAAATTTACTGCAAAAGCGGTGTTTATGATAACATTTTTTTGTAAAGCGGGGTGATTTCCGTCAACATTCTACCGGTTCCGGATTTCATGATAACGCTCCTGAATTTCATCATAATCTGTGGAGAAATCATCAAGATTCTTTTTCATAAGCCATTTTCCAGAACTTTATTTAACATTAATTTTAAAATCCTATTTATATTGTACTTCCTGAAGTTCATCATAATCGGTAAAGAAATCATCAAGTCCCTCCTAATTTGCCATTTTCCAGAGCTTCATGGAAAAATAATTTTAACATCCCATTTCCTTCATGCAAATCGAATTTCATCATAATCGGTTAATAAATTCCTAATCTACCTGGCATTGACTTAAAAATGCTTTCGATTGATAAACTTCTATTCGGGATATTTAAACTTTCTACATTAGGATCTTAGAGAGAATAGAAAAACAGAGGCAGGCTATAGTTAATCGATTATAAAAAATTCGAAAACTGGGAAATCCTGGAATTTCCCAGCCACACTTTTGAGACCAAAACGGAATCCCGGGATTCCGTTTTAAGAAACCCTAGTAAAGACAAAATAAAACGCGCACGTATCCATATAAGGAATTTTTTAAACCAAATTTCAATACAATTTCGAAGCTCACAAACATGTAATCAAATTCTGTAACAAATGATTTTTTTTAGATAGACGACAAGTCGAAATGGAATCAACCAACAATGCTTAAATATATGCAATTAATGATATAACATGCTAAATCGTATAACATCTTAAACAGCCGACGGAATAACACCAACAAAAACAAAATAAGCATGAACATTCATTATTTAGATTAATGGCTTTACTTCTTGACAAATACAAAAAATGGAAACACAAATTGTATCAAAAAAAAAAAAAAAAAATAAACTAAAAGGGTATCTAAAACATTCTTAGAATAGAATTTACCATTTTCATGAAAATGGGGAAAATATTTCGTTTTCTTACCTTCTAACATTTACTATAATGTGCATAGTATTCGAGTGGAATAATAAATGTAAGATGGACATAAATAGGTAATACCTTCTAGAATTGTGTATATTGGGGATGTAGTTTTTAAGAATTAGATCTGACAATAAAATCTTAGGTTTTCATTATAATTTGTTTAAGGGAAATGTTTTTTCGTGAGTGTGTGTATGTGTATACAATGAATTTTGCATCAATATATAAATAAATGAAATTAGAGATTAAGATGATCTTAAATGGTACACGGTTTATGTTTGTTTGTCTTTTATCTATGTACCTGATTATATCTTATATGTGTATACATAATATATGACCAACAGTTTTATAGGTTTTTAATCGTTAGGTATACAAGTTTAATTTGAGAATTGATGCACGAGTTAATTTATCACCTTGGCAAGGTGTTTGTGAAATTTACGAGTTTATAAAGGATTTCTTTAGGATTTGCACAGGATTTGCATGTCTATTAAAAACAGAAAAATAATTATTTCATTAAATTTAAAAAGTTTAGACCTAGCTCAAATATAAAATTTAAAGGCGCTGTTTGGATTATAGGATAATCTTAATTGTTTCAAGTGTTAAACTGTATATGTAACATAAAAAAGAATTTTTACGATTTAAGATTTATTGGAGGGTCGCATACAGTGCGCTTCCCGATAAAAAAAAAAAACTTTATGTCGTACGGTTATATGTAAACCATTATAATATGTAAATTTGAAAATGGTATTTCTAAATCGGTGACACATTTTAAAGATAAAATTCTTTGTTGGGATACAGGTTGAAATTTATCGTTCTCATTAAAATCTATGTTCATAGTGCATAATATTTAAAGGGCGGAATGTATGTTTACAATTTGGAACATAATGTAGCTAAATAAATTTTACGTGCCAGACACAGAATTCTATTAATTAATTTATGTGGTTCCAATAAGTTTTTGACATTTCTTTTGCGCTCTGCGTTGCGTATAAAGCGCTTGTGTATTCTGGTTAAATAAATTATTTGCTTTTATTGATTTCAATAGTTGGGTTTGGTGTGCTTTCTCTCCAATTATATTAGATTTGTTCGATATAAATTAAATAGTTTTTTGCACACTTAACGACTGTTATTGTTGTTTTGTGAAATATGAGTATGTTTTTTGGTTGTATGTGTGTGATATATTTGAAAAGTTTTATAAGTTATAACTGATTTCATTTTTACTATTTTTACTTTATCAGTAAGTTATTACTGATTTTATGTTTTGCTTTGATTTTTTTATTGTTCTTATTCCAGCTAATTAAATAATTTAACATAAAAGCAAATTAGGATTTGAACTTTATGAGTAAATTATTTAATTTCTTTAAGTTTAGTTTAAGAGGTATACTTTGTACCGTTTGCTTTTTCCATTTGAAATCGTTGAATTGATGGATAAACATTTCAATTTCAGAATCTAAAAGTCGGGCAGTGATATTAAATTTATTAGGAATTGATGTCTTAGGAACATCCAATAACCAGACAATATTTTGGTTAAAATTCAGAATTCGCGTTCTTTAGTTCTGATAACCTTGCAACCCGATTTTAAATAATGTGAATTAGTTGGGCAACTGGTTATATTCATGAAATTAATCAAGATTAAATCTGAAGAGTTTCCGATTTCATAACAATGGTAATGAGGAATGAAAATAGGGTTACTAAATAAATTGCAAACTGCAAAATAACTATTTTGAAAATTATTACTGGAAAATTATACTGTTTGTATATTCTTTAATATTTTCGAAATTTGTAAATATGCTAGAGTACTTTGAGTCCCTTTTTTCACAACGAAATAATTTATCAGTTAACCTGAATTCATTTTGTAAAAATTGGTTGGATAATAGAACAAAAATTTTAAAGACGCTTTTATTGCTAAGGTTAGAGGAATGTAAAGCCGCCGTGTAATACTTCTAGCGTATTGCTTATGTATCTGATGTTCATCTTCGAAACGAAAACACCAAAGAAATCTTAGCGGACCACATTTGGGAATTATCGTAGGGTAATGAACGAGGAAGTGGTATTTTGGCTTCAATTTTTCATTAAATAATTCCACATAAAGTGTGTTATTTTCTGAATCAACGACTCCATTTATTCTAAAATGCTGTCACTGTAACATCCCTGAACACATATATCAATTAAATTAATTAAAATAAGTAGAAACTTATAAACATTATCAGTTGACTGTATATCACATCCAATAATCAATGGCAAAAAAGTGTACAACGTCCACACTTCTCTAGCCGTCAATTTGAAATTTCCGTTAAACCTACATTAAGGTTTTTTGAATATGTAGGTTCACTGACGTTGCCAATTTCAATTTCGCCATAGTTAAATATTTGTTTTTTAAAGTTGAAATTTTCAAGCGATAAATATTTCATCTGATAGATAAAGTAGTTCAAGATACTATTATACTTAAATTGTATTTACAAATTCCCAGAAACGCATCATGCATTACGTCGCATCACTGTCTATATTTCTCAAAAATTCAGGTAACTCTATTCAAACAATTTGTGTTTGCTCTTTGTTTCGTTTACATAATCAAATACCCCAAAATATTATTTAGCCTTAAATTATCACCTAAAATTTGACCTAACGCAAAGTGTACTTGAAATGTGGAATGGAGAGTTTTTATTTCTAAACCATCTTGCTCTAATATTTTTATTATTTCAATTAAGGGTCTCATTGAATGGTGATTTCCAAACTATTTGATGTCTTTTGACTTTACAAAACCAGCAAAAAAAATATTGTTTAATTTGGAAATTTGAAATTGAGGTAGGTATAGTAGGAAATGTGTAATAAATACCACATATTGAATGTTTTCCTGCATGTGAACTGAGAGGATCATTTATTTCGAAGTCATCTAAATAAAGATTAAATGGAATTAAAATTTTTGTTCCAAACTGGTTTTGTTTTTGTTTCCACAAAGAACCATTAATAAAATTATTCAATCTATTTTCTGTAACTAATAATTTTATATTATTTAAAGTTCTTTCCAAAATATCGGTTGTTTCGAAATACTTAGTAATTTGAAATTTCATATCAAGAAAACATCCCTCAACTTTACTATTCTCTGACGATGGGACACCATTAATGAAAACTTCAACTAACTCATTGTTAATTAAAAATGGATTCGGTTTTGAGTAAAACCTATATTCCATGTTTATAAGTTCGAAAGGATTATTGAGAAAGCTTAGTATTCTATTATATTCTGTGCATGAGTTGCCAGATAAATGATTAGAAAACGGGAGTAAAAAAGAACTAATATCAAATCGAGAATACCATATTCCTTGGCAAAGTCTTTTCAGCAATTAACTTTAGTGTAAATTAGTGATGCAAAATATTCATCGATGTTTCGATGTAATCGATGGTTCATAGTCGATGTTACGATATTTTTACATCGATGTATGATATTTCAATACATCGATAATAAATCGATGTTTTTGAAACATCGAATTTAAGTATCGAGTCGAATTCAAATTTGAATCCAGTTTCAAAAAAATGCCTGCTTTGGTAACAACAGTGGTAGCAGTTCGACAGTCGCTGTTTCAGCTCAAAATGAACTGGTACCCGCACTCATGGATAAACAGGGGCCTAATGGTAGCAAAAACCATGCTGTTAATAGACGTTTAAACCAACATATGCCGCGTCACGAACTACTAGGTCAAGGGGTTCGTCATCCACAACAAAGGCTGAATCGGTTGCTGCTGCTCAATCAGTAAGTGATAATATTAATAACAATTCTCTCAACATTATTATTGGGAGTGGTGGTCTAGATCCTACTCTTCGCTCTGTCAAACCTGTTAAATGGATTTTTGTTTCACGTCTGTGCAAGGATGTTGATGACGATGATATGGTACGGTATTTGAAAAATAAATTTGAGATTGATAAACCTATTTTGGTTCGGATGAGACGTAATGATGACCGGGACTATGTGTCATTCAAAATTGGGGTTCCTGATAATAAATTCAACCTGCTGTTAGACTCTTCATTGTGGCCTCCTGGTGTATTTATCAAAGAATTTTTAAATTATCGTCGGCAATCGTCGAATCATTTTTTAGTACCACGGTCGGCTTTAACTGTTTAAAGCCAGCATTTAATTCAAAGTCAAGTTCAATTTTAGAAAATTCTAATACTTATCATTGTAAAAATTCTGTAACCAACATCTTTAGTTTCTCTGTTGTCCATCAAAACATTCGTAGCATGCGCGAAAATTTTGATAAACTTGTTGTAAATTTGAGTTCATTTGATGAATACCCATCTATTATTTTTCTTTCGGAAATTTGGATTTATGATCATGAGTTAAATTATTATAATCTTCCTAATTATGAATGTATAGGTTGTTGTAACAATAATTATAGAGCGGGCGGTGTTTGTGCTTTTTATGATTCAAGTTTGCAATGTGTTTGTGAAACTATTTCTCTAAATTCTGCGGATGTTTTAAAGTTATCTGTTTCAGTAAATAATTATAATTATATGTTTATTTGTGTGTATCGCCTACAATTTATTCCAATTTCAACATTTGTTTGTGAGTTTTCAAATTTCATCTCGAAAATTAAAAATCAAAATGTAATAATTGTTGGTGATTTGAACATTGATATTTTGAACTTTCCAGCTTCCAGTAATGATTATATGTTTATGTTGTCGTCAAATGGGTTTCTTTCACTTATTAATTCTGCCACAAGAATTACTATTAACACTGCTACTTGCATTGATCACTGCTTTGTCCGTGTTAATAGTTGTGCTACTTTGGATGTATCATTGCATAATTTACACATCACGGACCATGATTTAGTTAAAATTGATATAGAGGTTCGTGGTAATTATGTTAACGAAAAAGAATTGGTGTACAGCAAATTTGATAATATTAAATTTGAATCAATTATCTCGTCACTTGATTTTTCAAGTGTACTTCGTCTAAGTAACCCCACGACAATTTTAACCAATTTGGTTTCAATGCTTAAAAAAGTAGCTGATTCATGTTCCAAAAATGTTACTATGCATAATTCAAAAATAAAGGTTAAACCGTGGATTTCTAACAAGTTGGTACTTTTAATAAATAAAAGGAAAAAAATTCAACTTAAATGTAAAAAACACCCGGCGAATAAAAAACTGTATAGTTACTATCTTAAATTGTGTAGCAAAATCAATAATTCTATAGTTTCTGATAAAGACAACTATTTTAGTAGGAAATTTAATGAATGTGGTAAAGATTGCAAGAAGACCTGGTCGGTTGTTAACGATATTTTGTGCAGGAATTTAACTAGAACTAATATCAAAAGAATTTTGTCTATTAATTCATATATACTGTCTGACGCTGAATCAATTGCTAACGATTTTGGTTTTTATTTCTCTAAAATCGTTAATGATTTGAGATCTTCTAACTTTTCTGCCCAAAGTTTGAGTCCTAATGATTGTTCTTACTCTACTGAAATGTTGGAAACATTTTTTATTAATCCAGTCGAGGAATCAGAGATTATCTATATTATTAATGGACTTAAATCAAGTAATGCACTTGACATGCTTGGTATTAGCTCGAATATGCTAAAAATAGTGGCTCTAGCAATTGCGCCAGTTTTAGTACAATTTATTAACCAATGTTTTGTAAATGGTGTTATCCCTAATGTATTAAAAACTGCAATTGTTATCCCTTTGTTTAAAAAGGGAGATATCATTATTAAGGACAATTATCGGCCCATTGCATTGCAACCCACAATTTTGAAGATCATTGAAAAATCGATGAAATCCCGTATTGAGAAGTTTCTTGACAAATTTGAGTTTCTTAGTCCTCATCAGCACGGCTTTAGATCTGGCAAAAGTACTTAATCTGCGTTAATTAATTTCTTAAATGGAATTCATATTAATCTTAATGAGAAGAGGTGTGTTGGTGCAGTCTTCATCGATATAAAGAGAGCCTTTGATATGGTGGATCATAATCTGCTTCTGCGTAAGCTCCAGTCTATTGGTTTTAGAGGTATATCACAGAAATGGTTCAAGTCATATCTCAATAATCGAGCATTTATGGTTAGGGTTGATAAATCGCAAAGTATTCCATTTAATATTGAACATGGTGTTCCTCAGGGTTCTGTTCTTGGTCCTATCTTATTTTTAATTTACATAAATTCAATTTTTAACCTAAACTTAAATGGTAAAATTGTTGCTTTCGCTGATGATATTGCATTAAGTTATTTTGATTTGACTGCTAATGACCTAACGAACCAAATAAATTCTGACATGAAAATTCTTCGCACATGGTTTGATAATCACTCCTTGCTCTTAAGTAAAAAAACCAAGGTAATGTTCTTCAAATTGATTGGTGATCCTTATCGAAGTTTCATCCCCGAGATTTTTTATCATGTACGTAATTGTGACTTACGCAATTGTAGCAGCCTGTGCATTAAAATTGAAAATGTTCATTTATTTAAATATTTGGGATTGAACGTTGATGCAAATTTAAACTGGAAATCACATGTTCAAACTGTCAAAAATCAAGTTAATTCTGCATTACGTGCAATTTATTTGATACGTAAATTTTGTCCATCCAATGTTTTAATCAATTTTTATTTTGCTTGCGTGGACTCTCGCATCAGTTATGGTTTACCATGTTGGGGTGGAGTTTATTTTGATACCATAGAACCGCTATTAATTTTACAAAAGTATATTATTCGGGTTATGTTTTTCAAGCGTCGATACGATCATTCTTGGCCTATTTTCAATGCCTGCAAAATTTTGCCTTTACGGCACTTATATATTTTTAAAGTCTTGAGATTGTTTTTTTTTGCGGAGTAGTCATCGGTTGCCGCGAATTGTTTCCACATATCAAGTTCGAAATAATTATCGAAATTTGTACTCTGTTCCGCCATTTTCATCTGAATTATTTCGCAAATATTATATAGTTTCTGCGCCCACTTTTTTTAATCGATTGCCGCCTCATATAAGGACGATGATTTATGATAGGAAATTTTTGCGTTTGGTCAAAGATTGGATATTTGAAACTAAAGATGTGGGGTTTATGTTTGCTAAATAAGTTTTGTTTTATATAATTTAATTTTTCTTTTTTATTCTACTGTGGTTCTTTTCTTTTGTCATTATTATACTAATATTGTAAATTTAATTTTTAACACTTGGGAGAATCGAAACTGTCTTTTTGACAAAGATTATCCAATCTTATTAACCACATTTTTTGTATAAGTTTATAAAAAAAAATTTTATATTTAAATGTTTTTGTTATGTATGGTTAAGAGAAATAAATAAATAAATAAATAAATAAAATAAATAAATATTTACACTGTAAATTCAAGAACACAGTTTTGTAAATGTTCAATTGTAATTTCATGATTTTTTCATATAACATATTTGAATTTATTGAATCGGGAGCACCTCGAAATCTTGCATTACAAAATCTTGCAAGTACAAAATCTTGCATTTTTTAAAAATCATGCAAATCAAAATCTTGCCAACCCAAAATATTGCAGTTACAAAATCTTGCTAGTACAAAATCTTGCAAGTACAAAATCTTGCACATACAAAATTTTGCAAATACAATATCTTGCATTTAAAAATTTTACAGTTTTAGTAACTATACCTGTCTTTAGTATCTAACATAATATTTATTGCGTATTCATAAAAGTTCAATATAATAAAAAAAATAAAAAATAAATGTGCAGATAGCGATCTGGATAACCTTGCGTCAAGAAATACGGTTAATATTAGAATTAGAATGGAAATCTCCATTTTTCATAATATTTGAACAATATCATGTGACTCGCGAACGCCGGCAGACAAACTTAAAATTGTAATTTATTATTGTGATAAAAAAATAATATTTAAAAACATAAATTTGTTTGTTTACCTATTAAGTGGTACAGAACTAGATACAGGCGAGTATTGCTTATTTATTTATCCTTCCACTCTGCTGTTGAGTGATCTGGTAGCATCAGAAGCAAGTAATGCATTATTCTAACGAAATACTTAATCATTATTTAGATATTATACGAATTCTTCTTATGTGTAACGCAAATAACTTATAATACTACGAAGAAGATTCTTTTGAAAAATAGCGTTAACATCAAGGTCATAACACAAATTACAGAGCCAGTAAACAAACGACTTACATATTTTAGTTACGTAATGGCCGATTTATATTTTGCATATTAATCAAACATACTACGGTAAAATAAGGCAACCAACTTCCTCTAATATTAAAAGTTATTTTTAATAAATCTCTTGAAACATGTTTACCATTTCATTACGCCACTTTCGTAATTCCGCCTTAAAAATTATTTTTTCTCCTATTGGATAATCCGTAAATAGTTCGTCGATGTTATCTAGATCCATGACTTCTAAAGTTTTTATTGAACATTCATGTGTATCCGATAAGTAAGTAATGGTTTTTTGTAATAATCCCCATGATGACGCTAGATTCCTAAATTCAATAACTTTACTTAAATCGTCATCGGGGGTGATTACAGTTATAGTTGAAAACAAATAATCATTATTTTCACAATTAGATTCAAGATCGCATTCAATATTATTAATTGATTCAATATTATCGCCACCCAAATCCATTTTCCTATATTTAAAAAATTATAGATCAACATTTACTGAATTTTTTTAACTTTAACTATAATTTTAGAGTGAATCTCTAAATACTGATATTTAACCAAATTACATAAGCCATATTGGAAACCACTGATAACCACATGTTTTTATAACAAAGCACAAATCATATTTTAATATTGTATGTATATTACCTGTAAATATTGACCTATTAGCACAAATTAAACACCTTTGTGAAAATTAACTAAAATTTTACTTTAATAATTGCTATTTCACTACTTGCAATTTACTAGTAATTTATCCAAAATCTAATGAATAAAAACCGACGAGCTTGTATCCGAGATACGACCTATTAACGTAGGACTACGTAGAATTGCGAAAACTTTATTTGTACAGTTTAAGTGAAACCAAAATTTAGAAATTACAAATTTAAAAAAAAAGGTTAATTGCCTAATGCTGCCATTTTTATGCATTAGGCTGCATCAGCCTAAACGATGATTATACCCGTTGTACTTAATTTTATTTATTTTATATATTTATTGTTTATACAATACTAAATTTTATATTTCTCAATTCGTTATGCCACAATGAAATGCAGTTTTAAAATAAAAAATAGGTCTATCCGGCTCCTCGGACAACACTTTTCCCACAAAGCTTCCGTTAAAGATTACCAAACCAACCATTTATATTTTACAAACATTTTCTGTTATTTTGGGCAGGTATTCTCTAAAATTTGAAGACTTCTTCCCCAATATCGCAATTGGCCACGACAATATAAATCTTCTACTCTCATGCCGCCAAATCACAGACTCACAAATAATCTCACAAGGGAACCTTTTGTATTGTCACATTCAAAAAATTATAAAAACTATTCTAAGTTGTAGTACTCTGTGAGACAATAACGAAACCATTTTTTTATCGGCAACCAAGCCCTATTTAGGCGTTAAAACCACCACTAAAAAATAGAGATGCAACCTTTATAATCTAATTTACTATGGATTTGTTGTACTTTTTATGGGGAATAATTACCAATTTGTTTTATCAAAAAAGTGGAATATTGTTTAACTGACACATGTTTTTATATTCGAAATTTAACAATTAGATCCAGTTATGCATTTCGCGACATTAGGACAACAAGGTATTTGTGTAAGGTTAGGTGGCATTTTTTGCGAAATTGTGTTATATAACACATCATAATAATTCAACTATGCTCTTTCGATTGCCGATATCCATTATAGTCTATCTCTTTTGGTTCCTAAAATAATCACTAAAACAAAGTTCTATCTACACATTTTCTAAACATTTTGCATTTAACATTTAGGTAAGAATGTTCCAACAGCCAGATAGAACTTTACGTCCCAAACAATGTTTTGTATTTTTTAGATTGTACCATGAACGTAAAATGTACTGCACATAGAACTTTGTTGCTCATAATTATTGCATCATTCATTTTAAATAAAACTTTAATTAAGGGCAGGAGGTGGCAGCAAAAGAAATAAAATCTAGAAAAGATTGTTTTTCGAATTGCCGATTAAATTGTGCGAAAAAAATATCAACATCAGAGCGTGAGGTATTATTCAAAATATTTTATTCTTTAAACCAGCAAGGAAAAACAGATTATATTCTAAAAACTACTACTAGAACGGAAACAAATTGAAAAACTAAAACAAAAAGCAATTCTCGCCGTTCTTATTCTTTCGGATTTTTTGTAGATCTACTGGATAATCCAATACAAGTATGCAAATCTTATTGGCTGGGTACTTATGCTATCTCACAAAAACCAGTATACAGCGCTCATAAAAACAAAAATATTTTGACTTGTGTAGCCAAAAGAAGTGAAAAAGGATTAAAATCTTCAAAAAGGATTCCAGAAAGTAAACTAACTGAAGTAAAAGAACACATATCCTCTTTTCCGACAGTATGTTAGAATCGCACTATTGTCGTGCCAAAACTTCAAAGAGCTACCTCGATTGCAACCTTAATATTAGCAAAATGTACAACTTGTACAAAGATCAGATTGAAAATCCTCGCGAGGCGTTTTTAGTGGCAGAGAAGCAGAAAACTTTAACAGAGGAAATGATTAAAGAAAATGAACATCATTGCACGCTAAAAAAAATTATGAGAGAACGAAAGACACAAGATAAGGAATCTGGAAATCCGATTTTAATTTTTGATTTCGAAAACGTATTATCTTGTCCGCGAGCTGAAATCGGGCCTTTATTCTACCAGTCCAAGCTAAATATTTATAATCTGACCGCTTATTTAACAACCACAAAAAAAGTGTATTGTGCCATATGGACTGACTATACAGGCGGGAGAAGCGGTAACGATATCGCATCAGCATTATACAAAATTTTGGAAAAGGTGTTGGAATACAATGATGTTACTCAGCTTATAACATGGAGCGACTCCTGCGTACCACAGAATAAAAATTCCATAATAGCCTTAGCTATGCGATACTTTTTAAAAAATTATCCTGAGTTGAATATATTTTACATTGCCGGGTCATTCAGCATTACAGGAGGTCGATAACGCCCATAGCCAAATAGAGAAACATCTACCCAATAACGAGTATTTTTCACCAATGGGACTCATCCGGCATTTAAAAAAGGTCAATCTTGAAAAACCATTTATTGTAATTCAAATGCAACCTGCAGATTTTAAAAACTTCAGCAACTATTCGAAAAGTTGCTTTGACTATAAATGTGTGCCATTTTCAACATTAAAAATGACAAAGCTGACACAACCAGAATACGAAATTGAATATTCGCCGGATTATCAAATTGAGAATCTAAAAGGTGCAAGCATTCGATGAGCAGCAAAACGGCTGCGCAAAAATATAATTGGAACACCGGAAGTTCCGATGTTCCAGGACATAGAGAGTATTTGTTCAAACATTGGTGTCTTGAAGGAGAAGGAGAAACATTTGATTTCAATGTTTAAATACATGAGTTCCGCGGATATTGCTTACTACAAGGTTATACTAAAACTAGATATTTTATTTACAATTGAACAATTCAATATAATTATTCAAATGTTATAATGCTATAATTTTCTGTCGGTTTCAGATAATAATACGGAAACCACCGAAAATTGAATTAAACAAATTCTGTGATAAAAAATAACTACAGGCGCTGTGAATTATAAAGCTTTACTATATTAAAGTTTTATTTATTTAATTAATTTAGTTTTAATTAGAATTTTTGAAGTCTTTTACTATATAAGTAGGGATATTTGAAGTGGTATGAATTTTAAGCCCAACTATTTTTTGAAGTTTTTTAATTTTTTGATATTAAACGAATTATATTATTATTTATAATTTTAAAAAAGTATTTTTTTAATATCCAAAAATTTAAATACTGGTTTTAATTTAAAATAAATGTAACAAAGTTCCAAGATATTTAAAAATGTTATTATAGTGCAACAAAGTTCTATGTGGGACTTAATACCTTATTACTCCACGTTATTCAATCTCATCGTTGAGCATCATAGTTCTCATTTTTAACATTCAAATATCTATAAAACTATAAAATTTATCAAAAACGTTTAAATACGACTAAAATTAATGAATAAAATTAAAAAGTTAATAGATACATTTTTTTGTAAAACCAAATAACATCATTTAAATTTTCGTCATTAAAACTTGTATCCTCCTTTGCTCGTAATTTATCATGGTGCATATAGAACCCTGTTGTTCTAAGGTCGCGATTTCTACTATACTGTTGAAAATCCTTAAGAATTTAAATTACTTCGTCTAGAAAGTATTCACAATGTTCAAAAATTCTGCCGTTTCACAATATTATGTGAGCAACGTCAGAATTGACCGATATGATTCTTCACTCAGTGCTTCGCATCAATGTGAACCATTCGAGAATACAAAATAATAAAACACAAATAATTAACGTTAATCTTTTGTTACCGAATCCTACCTCCTCATCACACACTATTTTATTTTATATATCTCCCAGCGCCTTTCTCCAAAACTTGCTCCACCTTAATTGCGTCCCATAATAATTTGCTGTTAAGATTTATATACGAACTTATACCAATAAAATTTATTATTAAGAAATAATACCTTTAAACACGATTTTAATAAAGTAAGTCACAAATAATGTATCGATCAATATATCGTTGAAATTTGAATCATTAAAATGTTAACAAAGTCAATAAAACGTCACAGAAATGTCAATTGGCGTGTTTTTTTATTACATCGGAGAGACCAGAGAGATATAAAAAAAACCTTTTGCGTTTTTTTTATTTTCTCGGATCGATCCGATAATTTTTTTAGCGTTTTTTTATTAAATCCGAAAAATCACAGATTGCTGTTTTTCGATCTGAAATTTTTTTCAGATAGTGCAAAGAATTACATATTTTGACTTTCAAAATGGTGAACACTATATGGCGTGTTTTTTTATTACATCGGAGAGACCAGAGAGATATAAAAAAAACCTTTTGCGTTTTTTTATTTTCTCAGATCGATCCGATAGTTTTTTTAGCGTTTTTTTATTAAATCCGAAAAATCACAGATTGCTGTTTTTCGATCTGAAATTTATTTCAGATAGTACAGAGAATTACATATTCTGACGTTCAAAATGGTGAACACTATAGACTGAGATACCAACAATCGAAAATTAATTTTTTAAAGTCTATTGTAAATAATTTTAACGGTTTCTTGTTCATTAATGTTTAATTTTCTTTTTATGTATTAATTATGCGCAGGAAAATAATTTTCTTGGCCATATTGTGTTACAAAACAGTGGTTAGCCAATTTAAATAGTCAAGCGTTTAAAATCCGAAAAAGGTCTTTTCAGATTAAACTTTATCGGATATTTCAGATAATTTATCTGTCTGATCTCTCAAACCTCTCCGATGTAATAAAAAAACTCGCCAAATGTTACAGAAATGAAAATGTCCCTCTATTATCTAGATATAATTGTAAATATTGACGATTCAAATGACGTATTAAATCAAATAAGTTGCCGGTCACTTGGAAATTTTGAAGTCCCATAACTTTGGGTTTCCACTTGGGATGCCTTTGCGAATAATCGCAATCTGTTTTAAATTTTTTCACACGGATATTATACATTGAAAAAAAATACATATCGGTAAATAAATTTGTCTACGCAACCTTAGACAAATTTACAATACGATTTGCAATCAAAAGTAGTTATGCCTACATCTTTTCGATTGCAAATTTTGCATTTACAAAAAAAAAAAAAAAAAATTCCCTTATTTTGTTTAGGAACATTTTCAATCCTGCGATAAACAAAGCAAGCTGAAATACTTTTGCTATGTGAATATTTCATGGTTTTTATTATGATTTTTTATTGACGTCTAGAAATGTCTAAATTGACAAAATTATTTGGTAATGTAACACAGAGATTTTCGTCTCGTAGTTTTTTTTGTTGTTGGTTGCACAAAATTATTAAAACTTCTTTTACTTTTATTTTCTTTAAATTAAATAATACAATACGATTATGTTTTAATTTCTTTATTTTTAAATTCAACTTATAATCTTTTTTTAGTTTACAATATGCACGAATCTAATGACAGACACGTCATTAAAGAGTGCAACCCGTAGCGATACTGATAATTTCATTTTTTTTTGTTTTAACCCAGGGAACATATAATTCTTCTCTTCGTTATGGCAACACACATATCCAAAGGCAGAGGTGTGAACCATAATGTTACATCCTCCCCCTCTGGAGCGAACTTCCGTGAAGAGATGCGACAAGACAAAATTAAACTTATTACTAAAATTGAAACGGTATTGTAAGTTGTAGAGTACTAAAATTTATTGAACAAAACGCGATGGTTTACGAACCTCGCGACCCGACCCAGTATGCACCCTTCCTAATTCGTTCGAAGTAGATTGTACCAGAGGCTCGTCCGAAGTCGTTTCCTGTGTACTCGAGAGGTTTGTTTTAGACAATTTATCTTTAACTCGAAATGGTCTTCGTGGCTTAATGGTAGCTGTGGTTTGATCACCATGGAACGGAGTCAAATGAGAAGTATGAAATACACCTATTTCAGTTCCTTCAATATTTTCAATAACATAAGAAGTAGGAGACTTTCTACAACGTACTGGATAAGGACCGTCTCTTCGAGGCATAAATTTAGAGGTGATTCCTTTCTCCAAATTACTTTGAAAATTGTTCTTCACAAGTACTAAATCACCACGGTCGTATGTCATATCAATGCGTTTGTTGTCAACATGCAACTTTCGGAGATCCTGTTGATGTTCGAAAGTGTCTCTAACGGTCTTCATAATATCATGAAGTTTCGACAAATGCGGAGTGATCTGGGGAATTAAATTTTCATTTCGAAGTATAGCACGAACATCGTGTTGGAGATCTATTAGTGTCCGGAGTTCTCTACCAAAGGTTAAATAGGCCGACGTGTGCCCTATTGAGGAGCATTTAGTGGAATTCATAGCAAAACGAATTGCAGGCAAAAACTCAGGCCAACTAGAGTGATTTGTTGGCACGGGAATAGACAATTGCGTTTTTAAGTCTCGATTTTTCCTTTCTACTGCTTTAGCTTCGGGATGGTAAACTGGAGTAAGCTTTTGATATATCCCCAGACAATACATAACTTACTGCATAATTGAAGACACAAACTGACTACCATTATCGCTTATTATCCGTCTTGGCAAACCATACCTACAGAAAAATTCGTCAATAAGAATTTGGCACAGTTCTCGGCGGTTGCAGTAACAAGAGGAAACAATTCCACCCATTTAGTAGCGGTATCTTCGATGATCAATACCCATCTATAACTGCAGTGTGACTCCACTAATGGACCAAACAAACCCAGTGACAATATTTCAAATCTTTGAGCCATTTCCGGCGTTTGTAATAAGCCGGAAGGTTTAAGGTTAGATACCTTATATTTTTGACATTCTTGACACGCCTTAACATAATCTGTGATCTGCCTACGCATACCTGTCCAATAGAATTTGTGACAGACCTTCGAAAGAGTTCTTTCGACACCATAATGTCCGGCGGTGGGAGCATCGTGATATTTTGTGATTATGGATAAGGTGTTGCTCTTAGGCACCACCAGTTGGGGCTCATCATACTCATGATCTGGATGAAAGCGATACAAAATACCTTTCTCCATGATATACCCTCTTGCAATATATGAATTAACATTCGGTAAGTTTTCTTCGAAAGCATCTATTATTAAACAACTAACAATCTCAACACATTCCTCGATTGTATCCGACTCTAATAATTTATTGATTTCAGCGGAAAGAACTTCCCTCTTAGCTTTATTCAAAGGATACGGTGGAACTGCAACAGGTAAATGGTCACCAGTATTAATTCTATGTTCGATATATGGGGTAGGTTCTCCCCCTATTCTAAAGATATCTTCATTGCAATGCAAAATTTGATTAAATATCTGTCGGTCATTTTCCGAAAAACTTGCTGCTTTGTCCTGTCGGAGCATATTTGAATCTATTGTAGAAATAGGACCTTCCGTCTCTAGAATCTGGTATGGCACATATTCGTCAACCAAATCATCTTCCTCCACGACTTCAAAACAAGCCTGATTAACATTCGCAATTTCCGTATTTTCCTTTCCGTATGGCTTGACCAATGGCAATACACTATCTTCGTATATCAGGGGATACGTTTTATTGTCGTCTTGAAATTTCCAACTATTTTCTCCAAAGTCTAGGATCAGTCTGGCGCATTTTATGAAATCAATACCCAGCAACGTTTTATGATTTGTATTTTGTGGAAAGACTACCAATGACGTAGAAATCGATCTTCCCTCTAGTTCTATATTGACATTGGTTTGCAAAATCTCGTACGGACTTTCCGAACCATCCGCCAATTTTACATTGATGTTGTGCGACTCAAACACGCAACTGTTTTGTTTTAGAATGTTATACAAGGACGGCGAAGCAATTGACAGTTTTGCTGCCGTGTCAATTATTGCGATACCATTAGCATCAAAAATTCCTATATTCAATATGGGTCTTGTTTGAGGGAGCAACTTTTCGCCATCGCCTCCAAGAGCACTCATAAAAATGTTTTCAATACAAAAAGAATCAAAGTTTATATTTTTGTTTGCATTATTTGAAGAATTCGGAACTGTTGTAACTTCCCTTTTTATGGCTGCACTTGTTTTTGTACAATTTGGGCAATTTGTTCTAATGAACCCTTTTGTTCCACACGAATAACAATAAATAGGGTTATTTTGAATAGGAGATTTAAACTCAGGGGGTTTCTAGTTTTAACCTCTTCACTTCTACCTTGTACTAAATTAATGGAAGGTTTGGGTGGATTATCACTGAACTTTTCACGTTTTGAACAATTTGTAAGATCGTGACCTCGTTGTTTACAGTAATTACAGTAATTGGGTTTCCCCTGAGGTTTGAACGACGATGAAGACTGACCTGTGACCTCGAGCAGAAAAACCTCTTCCTCGCGAGCCCTCTTAAGTAACACCTCAAACGAATCGAACTCAGCTTGCTTCACCTTTTCGCGAATTTTCGGTGACAACAGTCCGTAGCACATGTCTAACTGAACCTTCTCAGTCAGATCACCTTTCGGTAATGATGCAAATAATTTTCGAACTTGCGAAACAAATAAATCAGTTCTTTGAAACTCGCCCTGACACATGGCAAAGATATTTCGATAAACACGATGTGGGGGTTCAATTTTACCAAAAGTAGATTTTAAAAGTTCTATCGCATCGGGAAAAGTTCGTACAGCATGTCTCACACCAGTCCACCACGAAGCAGCATGATCTGTTAACAACATAGGAAGACCCTTAAGGGCATTCTCGTCTGATACCAGAGCACACTCTTTATACACGCTCACACTATCAATAAAACTATCAATATCGCTACTTACATGACCATTAAAACGTGCAGAACACTTCACAAAATTACCTGATTCGACCCTTGCTGGAGTGGTGCGATGATTTATACTCGCCAGTAGTTTCTCAAACTGCTCCTTCGACATGGTAACCGCCATCTTGTGTTGTTTTCGTGTACTCACGGGCATGCACCGCGAATATTATGTGTTTTGATTTTCAAATACAGATGTATTGGTAATAAAATTTCGGTAACTTATCGCTGAATATCAATGCAAGATATTGCTATTGGTTTAGTAATGATGATCCACAATATATTTGATAAAATGTTAATAAATTATCGATGAATATGAACGATTATTGTTGGTTCATTAACGATGATCCGCAATATATTTGATAAAATGTTGATAAATTATCGATGAATATGAACGATTATTGTTGATTTATTAACGATGATCCCGTTTCGACGAAGGAAACAACAAATTTGAAGAAGTAATCCACAGCGACAAAAATGCAAAATTTTCGATAAATAAGCCAAAAGATTACACAAATTTTCCTGTTTTCCGAAACAAAAATGATCATACAATTGATTTCGATGAACAGCAATCGAAAATGTTCTATAATATTGCCGATGATTACAGATACTTTCGTAAAAAAAATGTTTTTTTTTTTATTTCGCGCAACACGTTGGGACGCCAGTTGTAACACAGAGATTTTCGTCTCGTAGTTTTTTTTGTTGTTGGTTGCACAAAATTATTAAAACTTCTTTTACTTTTATTTTCTTTAAATTAAATAATACAACACGATTATGTTTTAATTTCTTCATTTTTAAATTCAACTTATAATCTTTTTTTAGTTTACAATATGCACGAATCTAATGACAGACACGTCATTAAAGAGTGCAACCCGTAGCGATACTGATAATTTCATTTTTTTTTGTTTTAACCCAGGGAACATATAATTCTTCTCTTCGTTATGGCAACACACATATCCAAAGGCAGAGGTGTGAACCATAATGTTACAGTAATACAAATACAAAATTTTTCTAACACAGTGACATGAAACAAAAAATTTCCCTTTGCGAATATTCGCAAAGCATCCAAGTGGAAACCATAGGTAACTCGCAAACCTAAACATTTTTCGGCCGTGCGATTATGTATCTCTCGTATTACGAGTTACGAGTTTCGAGAACTCGAAACTCAGTGTGCCGTAATTGCGACATAGCGCAATTATGTAAGCAATTACGAGAAACAGTTTTTTTAAACAAAAGTACCGCCCGATAGCGTCATTTTCGGCATACAATTTTGTTGTTGTTTTGCACAGTACTGTGGTTGTTAAGCAAATTTTGATTTTTTTTTCAATCATTACGAGTTGTCTGTCGTACATAAAAATTTGTACGAGTAAAACAACAGCAACAAGTCGCAATTACGAGAACTCGTAAAGTTTTACATAATCGCGTTTTGTCGCAATTTCGAGAAACTCGAAACTCGTAATGCTTACATAATCGCACCCCTGATCTTTGCGACTATACATTTTCTAGGATTGCATAGATTATACAGCATATAAATTAAATAAATGTACACAATATTTTACATAATGCGAATACAAATTTTTTGAACTTTTTTATTTTTATTTTATAGATTTAAATCAATATGGCGTGCGGCATGTTTGATCAAGTTCATCACTGTTTAATCAAAATTGAAATCAAAATACAATATTAATAATTGGTTTTTATTTAACTTGGTTTGATTTTTACAGTTTTTAAAATATTACATTTATATTTATCCAGAGACATTGCTTTAATGAAATAAATTTCGTAAATACGTCAATTTCGTGACGCGCGTCATCATATTGAAATTTTGATTTACCCCCCATATATAATGAAAACAAAGACGTAATCCTACGTCAAAAAACCATTATGTACTATTGATTAATCTATCTAACGTTTAATATTTTATTTTTAACACAAGATTCCTTTTACATCAAAAAACAGATTCAACACTGACTATGTATTATATTTATTATTAAATTTCAACTTTATTTAAAATTTTAAAGATCTATTTGGTGTATTGTAACATCATGGCTTGGTCAACGGCTGAAACGGTGGTCGCACACTATTACCGGGTATCTCTCTGTCGGATAGGGAGGTTCTATTATCCACCAGTATCAGCAGCCATGTTACATTGTTTTCACTTTAAAGTGTGCATAAACAAATAAAAACGCAATCATTTGGTGAACTCTAGAAAGCTCATATGGAAAAGCACTTCACACACTGTACATCACCATCCCTCACTAAATTTTCACTGAATTACCACATGTCTCACTACCGCGTTACATGAGAAGAAAACATCGGCAAAATGAAAAACGCATACTCACGCAAAGAATACAAAGTAAAAACAAAATTTCGAGCAGTTCCAAAAATATTTACCACAATTTTGCTACAATTGCTTTGGAAAAATTCAAATAAAAAAAAAATAACTAACTACGCATGCAAATACTTAACAATAAAAAAATGATGAGTTAAAGTTGAAATTGACTCTTCCAGAAAGTTGATACTGATGACGTCGACCATCGATTGTTTCGGGATCACCGGATTCTCTCGCCACTGTTAACTTAAATGCTAACAGCCATAAATACAGCAAACGTTTTTTATTGTCTCAGTACATTGAAAGACAGTATGATGATAATTTACCGTTTTGATTTTTGGATTTTATTTGTATTGATATGATAAAACTTTCTTTTGTATTTCTTAAGGTAATTTACACCAAATACATATGTGATTTATACAGTTTAAATCTAATTAAATCCAAGAGTGGCACTTTTTATTTTGTGTACAGTGTTTTTTTGTTTACTTTTAATCCACTAATTTTAATTTTGTTTCATTGACAAAAAAATCTTTATTGGTACAATTCATTATTATTTACAAATAACATTAATTTTCTTATTCTTTGTGTTATTTATTAGATTAACAAAATGGTCTCAAATGTATTTAACACAATATCACATATAATTATGGACCAATTACACTTATGAGCGTCACTCTTATTATTACAACAATTGTTCACCAAAAACTTATTACTATGTACAGCAATTTTTAATTAATTTTTAACATCTTTATTGTACAACTTTTTTTTGTTTTTAAACTATTTACATAACTTTTATTACATACTAATTTTAGTTTAAATAAGCAAGATAATTATTTTTGGATTCGATGTGCTCTGTATCCAATTCTCGACCTCAATATCTTTTTTCATCCGCCCGATTTTACTTGTCACTTCGCTGTTGGCATATTCCCGCGCTTTTTCCCCTCTTTCCAAGAAATCGTCACCAATACGTACTCATTAGTCCATTGGAAGAAAAAAAAAACTGATCAATATTGTTTATGACTTATTATTTAAAAAAAAAAATTAACTAGAGTAGGTAAGTCTAAAATTTGTTGGTTTATATAATACAATTTAGGTAAGTATGAAATTTAAATTTATAAAATTATGAAAATGAACGTAGGAAAAAAAAAACAATTACTCACGTACGTATACGGTGCCAAATTTAGTGCATTCGTTACAGTATATTCAACAAAAATTGATACTACGTATTACGGTTATAGACATAGATAAACATTCTATATGACGGGAAAAGTTTTTGAAGTTTTAACTCTGAAAACTTGTCCAATTAAATAAAAGTCATAAATCAAAAATTTTCACTCTACACTATCAAAGCTTCTGAACGTTAATTTATAGTATGTCTTGAAACTCACACGACTATAAAATATAATAACATTTAAATTGACTTTTTCTTATTTTTCTCAAAGTTTTTTGCTACATTATTATTATAAGAAAAGAAAGCTCGGTTACCAAAAAATGTATGTAAATATTCATTTATGTAAAAGTTTCAAACTTATTTACAAACCTCAAGTTTTGTATAGAAAATCGAGACAAATGAGATTGAAATATTTATTTAAAAATGACGTTATCTAGCGAGACAACGAGCACACAATTTCTTAGAAATGCAAAATACTAAAAAAATACATTTTTTTTGTTTAACGATCAAAACCAGTGTTGTGCGTCTACACGTAATTTAAGATTGTCTACATGTAAATGTCGACAATAGCGTAGACAATAGTTTTTGACGTAGACAATGTAGACAATGAGTAGACAATGTAGACAATGTGTAGACAATGTAGAAAATTCGTAGACAATCAAATTTTTCTTGTTGTATTTTCCTATGTATAGATTTAATTACTTCTGCGAACTACGCTTATATTTGAAGTTCTTAAATCAACCATATAGCCAGAATTGATAACCTAGAGCAAGGAGACCAAAAATAAAACATTATAGGTTTAGCGAAGTACTATATGCTATAATTTCTCAGGGATACGAAAAAAACGCTAGGAATAATTGTTTAGATTGTTGGTACAATTGGACTGGGTACAACTTCATAACCTCATAAATTCAGAACAGAACTTTAAAAAAATTCAATAAAGCAAATTCAGTAGTTGCAAAATAATTTGACAAATTGAGTGTAAAAGAAGAGATGAAGTTAAATGAGAAATTATCCAAATTAGTATTCGGATGAAACCTGCCCTTAACGGTGAAATCGAAACATATTAAGTCATTAATTAAATAGTTAAGACCAGCTTACGCTACTAAACTTCCAGGAAGAAAAGCAGTATCAACGACTTTATTAGACAATGCGTATCTAAGATGCATTTCATGTGCTAAAGCCAGTATTTCTGATGAGTCAGTGCTATTAATAAATGGTTGGAAAAACAGTTCTAGCAACTCATCAATGCTGCATCATGCCATTGACGAGCAAGAGCAAGCATTCTTACAAGCTTGGTACCTAACAGGTGAAAGCGAAACAGGAGCAAGATTAGCCGAAATTTTGCTGGAATCGGTAGACATTGCTATAGCTATACAACGCTAAAGTATATATAGTTGTTTCCGATAATGCAAGTACCAAGTAGGTACTATGGTCAAAATGGGAAACTTACCAACCACGTTTTATTGCATAGTACTTGCAATAGCCATACCGCCAACTTGTTGGCAAATAACGTATTGTATATAGCAATAACAGAGAAGGTAACTACATACTGTGCTCAAAGAATACAAGCACGATGGTGCTCATACAGAGATGCCTACCACTCTCTAATCAAGAACTTGGAGCAGATGAAGATCATAGCAGCTGAGTCTAAAATTAAAAAAGTTAAACAAGACGTTGTCAAACTCATTTTTGACGATCAGTTCATTGAACAGGTGAAGGAAAGTTTACAGATGTTCGAAGCAATATGCAATATCATTAAAATGTGCCAATCGTCTTCATTTTCAATTGCCGATGCGGATAATTTATGGTTAGATCTTAAATTGCCAATTAAATTTAAATTGAATTTGAATATTCCGAATGAAATGGCTTTGAACGAATATGCCTTGGCAGCTTTTTATTTGCATCCTCATATGGATATTGGCAAACTTACAATGGATCATTTAGAAAAAATACACAATATTTCTTTAAAAAATTAAGCGGAGCGGGGATCGAAGAATGGGATGAATTTAGATATCAAAGCACATATTTCAAAATGCTCTATGAGAAAGATATAAGAAACCCATAGTTTTTTGGAACATGGCAGAAATAAAGCATCCCATTTTATAACAAATGGCAAAGCAATTTCGTAAAATTCCGGCACAATCAGCACAAATTGAAGAAGTATTATTTTCTGGCTGGGCACACGTGCCTTCGCCAATAAGGAATCGTCTAACTTTCGAGCGATCGACAAAATTGTTACACGTGTATTATTCCCTCAAGATTAATGATGAATTGTGTACAGATATCGAGGAGGAATTAGAAGCAAAGTTTTCAGAAAATTTGCCAAACCAAAGAAACAAACCAAAAGTGTCTTTACGTTTAAAATTGAGTAAAACTATTGACGAATATGGTACAATCTACGATGTGCTCCAGCGGACAGAAGTGAACTACAACATAAATTTGCGTTATGAAGTTACACGGAAATAGTGCCGGAGTAATTTTTATTTTTATTTTTTAAAATTGTAATTATTGGGGAATCTATTTAATCCAATACGTTATTTAAAATGTGAGTTTTGTATATTTGATTCATTTGGTACAGTTTTACCATTTTAAATAAAAGGATACTGTGCATAAAATTTGCATAACTTTAATGTAAAATTCACTATAAATAAATCTTTGGGGCACTAAACGTTTTTGAAATTAAATTAAATCATAAATTTACTACGTTCCAATTGATAAATACATACAAGTTAAACTTTAACATTTTTAAAACACTTTTAGTAACACAAGACACTTAATATCAAATTTTTGTAATTTTTAAGCACAGTATTCTGGCATTTAAATTGATAAGACTGGGCCAAATGAATCAAATATACAAATATCACACTTTAAACTAGGCCTGTGCATATTGAATTAATTCCACTTAAATAAGAAGTTATCAAAAAATTTTGTTGCTGTGTATTGTCGCCGCATTATCTACATTGTCGACATTGTCTACGTTGTCGACGTCATTTTTTGAATTGTCTACATACATTGTCTACACGTGTAGACAATCGTGTAATTACGCCATGTAGATTACGCGGCACAACACTGATCAAAACACAAAAAAAAAAATAAAAAAATAACAACCTGTTACATAATATATACGCAAACCACTAAAAATTATAGCCAATGAGTGTGGGAAAATTCAGATCCATCTTTATTCTACGAGTACCTATGTACATATAATAATAGAAAAAGAGCTTAATATAGAAAAATTAAATGTACAACAAAATTAAAAGGAAGAAAATATAAAAATTAAGTTTTAATTAAATTTTATAATATCACGTTTCACTTATTCATTGACACGTTCAATTTTCTTCGAAACAAAAACAAAATATTAAAACTAAATTCATCTTGAAGTGAAACGAATCTAGCTATACATATAAAGAAGTTTTTGTGTATATAGGAGAGTTAAATAGGCACGCATATTGTTTTTTGATCCTTTCAACATGTTTTTAAAAAAAAAATTAAATTAAAATTTTTCACAAAATTAAGTTTTATGATTTTATAATATAAAATATAACAAGCTATATTTTCAATTATAGAAAGCTAGCATAAATATTTGGAAAAAGTTGATCGTTTTCTTGGGTTTTTGTTACCTTTATAATATTGTGTTAAGAAATTTTACCTTTCAACTTTTTTTTTTACATATTTTCGTTGTTGTTTTTAATTTTTTGCTAATATAGTAGATATAAATTATAATCATTATTTATGTATTTCAGCATATCATGTTAATTTTGTAAATATTTGATGAGATAAACCGACACCGCGCGCGTACATCTACATTTTTTGTCTTGGTAAAACTCTTGTTGGAAAATTGTTTATTGCGTTGCAGGAATAATTATGAATTGTATAAACGAGCAATAAACATTTAACCTTTTGTGTACGATGAAGGCTTAGTTATGTTCTCTTTTAGGATTTATAACATTTTCATTGTACTTTTTTCATTGCTTCAACTTTATACTGAGTTTTGTAAAATTCTCAGTCTAATTAACCTATTTCGTGGTTTAGATTGGGGTATAGCTGGTATTCTCTTGGAGATTATAGTATAGTCAGACGTATTTTTATAGCGCTAAATTAAGATTTACATTTGTTTTATTGCAATGATTTGATACATTTTTTTTTTATTTATTTTCAGGTAAATAAATAAATGTGTAATACATTTTTTCGAAAGGTAAATATTAAATAGGTAATTGATCAAAAATACTATTAAAATGAAAATTGATAATGTTAACGATTGTACAACGCACTAAGTTGCGAAAATCGATTTCTGGAATATTTTAATGGGTTTAGCAATTAATTCGAATTAAAACAATTAAAATGAAAAACAAAGGAGATTAAACGGCAAACTTTTAGAATTTATTGCGAAATTTAAATTTGATATTTGAACAAAACAAAAAGAAAGATTAATGAAAATAATTTATTAATTCAGAGAAATTTGAAGATGTCTCAAATTAGTAAGGGATTTAGATGTTTAGATTTAAAATGTACGTAGTAGAATGTATGTATATAAAAATTGGCGAAGTGTTATAGGAATTTACAGACGGTGGACAACATTTTGCCCATACCTCGTTTTTTTTCATTTTACTATACTTTAAACTAATACAATTTTTTTTCTGACACCCCTAAATTGTCAGTTTTCCATAAAACCGACATTTGGGGGTGTTAGAAAAAAAAAATTATTATTTTAAAGCAGGAAAATGATAAAAATTCGAATTGTTGGCAAAATTTGGTCCACCGTCTGCAAGGTGTTGCTTTGTTATTATTTTTTTGTTTTTATTTATTTAATATTGCATTAATACCTACTTTCTCGGAAATCTTGGTCAATAAAAATTGGGTTTTTGAAGTTCTGACGCCTGAATTGCGGTTTTGGTCGCAAAATGAGGATTGAGTTGAGAATTACTGGAAGAAAATAGAATTTGTAAATGTGTTTGTTCGAATGTTACTTTTTTGTAGTTTCTCATTTAACATGATGCAAATAAGAGAAATAACATGTCATGTGAATAAGAGGGATATTACATTTAAGGCTATTTACATTTAGTTTGCCTAGGAATCGTCAAAAAATGTTTAAAAATGTGGACTCATGGCATAACATATTAGCTTTAACTCCTAATCGAGATCAGCTTCCAATTTCTAAAAGGTTAACATCCATACCGCTAATACGACCTACAGATCTCTAGAAAAGGATCAGATCATTTTCTGATCTGTCATATTTCAAAGTATGTATCTGAATTTTGCGTATTTTAATTTTATTCAGGACATTCCTCCTCATCAATCCTTATGAATGTTAGTATTTCAAAAAATCGCCACAATGGGAATTAAAATAATACACCGCGCGTAAAAAAAAGCGCAATTGGAATTTTTTTTCGAAAAAATACCCAGATACCCAGAACGCTTGCATCTTGGTGAAATAACACCTTTCACAAAAAATATTTTGTTTCTAGTTTAAGGAAATTTTGTCTTCTTTTCGGTACTGGAATCCGTATTATTTTATTTTGTTTTTTTATGACTTTTTGAGTAAATAAAAATTGTCTAAAAGAGAAAAAATATGCTACTATTTGAGACTATAAACGAACTTGCTCAATAATTTATTTTCAAATCCTAATTAGTCATTTTATGGAGAATTTAGAAATCTTGAAAATGATGCTGTGGTAATTTTTGTACAATGAACTCTTGTTGAGGTTATTGAAGTTACAGAGAAAACGTATCAAATAGCGTATAAACGTTAACAGCCATATTTTATGTCTTGTAAACTAAGCACTCTACAATACAGTTTAAAGTATCTTTAAATTTTACGTTATTTATGGAAAATAAAAATTAATCTCCAAGTTATTTGAAGAGTCAACCGAGATTAATCGAAAAGAACAATCACTCGTTCGGGCTACAAAAATTGTGGCATTAGTTGAAGCAGGTGTAACTTAACGTGAAATTGGGCAAATCTGTTGTGAGCGGACTTGGCATATATATTACGCGTGTGAAGCACTTCCTAAATCTTTCCTAAATACAAAAATGTTTGAAAGTATTAGTAACCAATCAATATTGAAATGTTTTATCGAGAAATTGAAAGTAAAGTCTGAGAAGCACGCGCGTTACTAAATAATCTTTGATATTTTGTCCGGAAATCAGAGTATGTTAATAAAATAAATAATGGTCCATTCGAGGTTTGTGCAAAATTTGGGGATATTCTCTTGGAGATAAGTGGAGTTAATATGACAAAATCACCATCTAGTGCATATTGAAATCAAATTGAACGGTGATTGTGAAACGAACTTACGTTTCAACTTGATAAATGCGAGGCTACGTGACATGAGTAACGTCCTAACATTTGTACGTGTTGTGTTTGCAAAGGTACTCGGTTTTGAATTTTTTTTGATTTTGATTTCCTTGTTGATCATACCGAATTTCACTTTAGCTGTGATAATTTCATGTTTTTGTAACATACAAGATCATAAAAAAATAATAATAATAAAACGCAAAAATTTGAAGTTACGTGTTCGTGGCTTTATTGTTAATCATTTTGTGGAAAAAGTTTCTATTTTCTCGTAATTTGTGAGTGTAAAATTTCGGGACCAGCTCTAGCAAATAGTGATCGTGCTTTTAATTGATAGTTGGTGGCATACCCTAGGATTAATAGTTGGTGCTCGGATTGTGTAGCCTTTCTTGATTAAAGGTGTGGCCAGTTTGACAGGCATTAGTTCTTGTATTAACCGTGCGTGGTTGAGTATGTGCAGCGTCATACGTTGACATTTTTCCGTGTGATTGCGCATTATTCCCGTTCGTCACCTAGCTGACGTGTGTTCGTGCCGTTGTTGAGTGAGGGCTGGTTGCTGTTGGTGGTTATACCGTGGGCGTTTTAATTCGAGGCTCATTACAGTGTGTGCTTTGTGCTATTTGTAACGAGCATTAAAGTGAAAAAAACTAAAAGAGACAATCGTGTGTGTGTTCCCCAAGTGATCATTCAGTCATGCAATTTTCAGGATGTTCTTAACATACTGCAATTGTTAGATCTAGTTGTACAACATTTTCGTTACATGTACATATGCTATTTTTGCTTTAGTTTGCTTTTCTAAAAATTAATTCTTAAAATTCTAATTTGTATATATAGATTTAGTGTTATCTTACGTAGTAATTTTTTTTTGATAATCGGATATTGTAACGTGATATGGTGTTTTTGCTTATCAGACCACCAGTGGAGCGCTTTGCCGGTGTTTGGGGTAAGTTTTTTTATATTTACATTTCATAATATTTCTTCTTTTGGGTGTTGGTTGAAATGGATAAGCAGAGGCATTGTCTCGCCATCGTACCATTTATTGGTATGCGTTCTGTTTTTCTTTAATTTTCGATTTTAAATAATAAACGTTTTTTTTGTAAGTAATTGAATTATAATGTGTATTAAAATGAGCTAGTTTTTTTTTTGGGAAATAATGGGGTTCTTGATATGGAGAGCACCTTCCGCTGTACGGCACGGAAAGTTTAAGTATGTTTTGAATTAATTCTTTGTTTATTGACTACGATCCTCTCTTTCAAAGCAGCTGATCACAACCGAGGTTTCTCTCCTAATCCCACCCCCATACCGACTCAGCTGGCAGGTTAATGGCTGCTAAGGAGACAATCAACGATGAAACCTCGGATTTCTGTTAACGGAGTTCAGTCTTTTACCTTTATGGTAATCGTTCCGCTACAATTGTTATAATCATATAAAATTCACTCTTGAAGTAGAAGTAGACAATCGGCTCAACTTTTTGGATCTCTCAATTACAAACAAAAACAATAGCCACGAATTCAAAATATATAGAAAACCAACACAAACTAATCACACAATTGATGCCACCTCAAATCATCCGCATCAACAAACATTGTCAGCTTTCCATCACATGATCACCCGTCTCAACAGAATTATCATGAAAAATGAAGACTACAACCACGAATTAAAAATAATAAAAGAAATAGCGAGCTGTGATGGATATGACGAAATTATGATTGAAAAAATGGATCATAAATGTATACAACAACAATATGCTAGATCACTCACTACATTGACAATTGAAAAAAAGGAGAAAATCGTCAAATTTATGCCATTAGAGTACGACAGATGGACAAACAATATCATCAAAAGTATATTCAGACAACACAAATACACATTAGCTTTTAGAACATCCAATAAAATTGGAAAACGAATAAACGCGCGAAACACAAACATTGTATGTCAAACAGGAGTATATAAATTGAAATGCAACGATTATGATAAATTTTATATTGGCCAGACTGGCAGAAATTTTTAAACAAGGTTTACAGAACATGTTAAAGAAATCGGTAAAAACAACATAAAATCCAATTTCGCACACCACTTGACGCATGAACAACATAATTACACAAGTTACAGTGACAACATACAAATATTACACTAATTTCCAAAAGGGGAAATGCTCAACCGGTGAACCCAGAAATTGAGATTTACAAACAGAGAAATAACCCTTTCCTGCTGAATGATAAAATGCCCCACAATGTCATCTACGAAATTTATTTCAGTATAAATAGACCGCAACAACCTAATTTAAATTAAAATATTTTTAAAAATTGACAAAGAGCAAGTTGGCTCGAAACTAGTCTTTTTAAATTAAATAAAATTAAATTGTCACTATAAATAAGAAAAAATAAAATATTGTATGATATTATTCAGTTTTCCCCTGTAAAACAAGTGACAAAAAAAGTGCACAAAATATGGATATTATCAGAACCATCTTGATATGAATAGAGCCGGCATGTGAAAAATGAACTTAAAATAAGGGATATAGAAACACTAAAAATTCATTTATTGTCATAGTGTTTATATGAAAAAACGCGATTTCGATTGACGATAAAATATGAATTAAAAGTTAAATCCAGTTAAATCATTTTTTAAGAAATCGCTAACAAACAACTCAATGTCTTACTCATTTAAAACACAGATTCTCAAATTTCCCTATTTTCCAGCAATAATCAAAAGAAAATAAAGGAAATTAAATTAAAAAACATTCTACAACAACAATAATGTGTATTAAAAAGAGAAAATTCAGTTTAATGTCGTCATCATTTGTCTACATCTAAACCCAATGGTAAGAAAAAAGACAACACGCCTCCGCTCAACAATCAAAATTTAAAAAAAATCAAAAAGAGCCAAACAGAATAAATTAAATCAATACAATGAGTCTGAAAAAAACAAAATATCAAAACAATCTAGCATGCTTTGCAAATTCAAAATAACTATAGAAACATATTCGAATTCAAATTTGAATGGAGGCAATGAAAGAGATGATTATTGTTTTGTTTATAAATTTCTAGTTATGTTGATGACGTATATATTACAAAAACAACAATATTTAAAATTTCAAAAGTATCTTATTTTTCATGGCGATTTTCACTAAGAAATAAACATTTTCAAGACTTGATGTTTCAATCAAATAATATTACATGTTTCATGAACATTTTCATATAAAAACAAAACAAAAGCTCACATTTCTAATAAACTAAATCTGTCAATGAAAATAAGCGTTTTCCCATATAGTTTCATAGTAAAGAAAAAATTGTTTGTACCTTATTTTAAGCTTAGTAAAAAATACAGTCGATACTGGAGGCTCTTATTTATACAGTAGGCTCTGATATTATTCATAATAATGGTGATTGTTGCACATTTTACTTTACTAAACCACTTTTCATGTTTTGTCCGGAAATCGGAGTATCTTAATAAATTAAATATTGGCCCATTCCAGGTTTGTGCAAAATTTGGGGATATTCTCTTGGAGATAAGTGGAGTTAATATGACAAAATCACCATCAAGCGCATATTGAAATTAAATTAAACGGTGATAAATAGTGAAATTATTTTTCTTTTTAGTGGGTGTCATTAATAGACTCTATATATAATCCGCTCCTACGTACGCCTCGCAGTATAACATGTCTGCTGATCATCGTTCCTACGTCCTCCGAAGTTGAAATCTAAAGCCTCTTGGAGGGTTAAGCGAGGAGTGGGGAGCGCAGCGGCGTTCCGCGTGCCCGTGAGAGTTACCGAAGCCGTTAGCCTATACAATTCTAAGTTAAATTAGGGTTTGACCGTTATGATTCAAATGCCACACGTAAGAGTGGATTATTTTAGTATCTATTAAAGACACCCATATAAAAGAAAAAAATTTGCACTATTTATCACCGTTTATGTAATTTAATACCGTTTATATTAACCTCACTTATCTCCAAGAGACTGTCCCCAAATTTTGCACAAACCTGGAATGGATCATTATTTAAGATATTAAGATACCCTGAATTTCGGACAAAATATGAAAAGTGGTTTAGTAAAGTAAAATGTGCAACAATCACAGTTCCTGGAAACGGACCATTATTTAAGATATTAAGGTACTCCGATTTCCGGACAAAACATGAAAAGTCGTTTAGTAAAGTAAAATGTGCAACAATCTCCGTTCAATTTGATTTCAATTAGGGCTCGTATTTCGGGTATCAGGTAGGTACCCAGGTGTACCCGGGTATTTTTCGAAATTTTTAACTACCCGAATACCCGGGTAATTGGTTCGGATATCGCGAAAAATTCAAAGAACCCTGCAAATTTTCTGTTATTTATTTCCAATATACAGGGTGTCTTGTACTTGATGCTAATCCTTTAAGGGGTGATCCCTGGATCAATTCTGAGCAAAACCTGTTTGTGCGAGGGGTCTATCTCCAGTATCCACTGAAATACAGAGATTTAAAGAAAATTTGCTCGAGCTAGTACAAAGCAACCTTGATTATACAAGCCATAATCTAAAAATCGAAGCTTTTTTAAGGGAATTAGAAACGACGAAAAAATCAATATATAAATGTCGTTTAAGTAAATCGTTTTCATTTTCTTGTAATAATTGATTTATTTAAACCAAAATATAAAAAAAGTTCATAACAACAGCATTCTGGTCAAATAAAAAAGAAAAGCTTACTACAAATTGTGTGCATTAAGTCAATATACATTACATAGATGGCAGTGATGGCAGTACAAATTTTTTAAAAATCGTACCAAAAATTGCCACCTGGGGAAATTTTAAGTTCAAAAATTGTAGGAAAAGCAAAACAAATTCGCAAAATATATAAGAACGTGTCATAATTTTGTGATTAAACAATTTTTTTTCGTATTTTTCTGTATAAATCTGAGACATCTAACGTACACTAGTAAAACTAAAGATAAATGTAGCAAGTATTATTTTAATTCTTCAGAGCCAACTTTGATGTATTTTTCAAAATGAAAGTTCGAAAAATATATGTTAGAAATAATTTAATTTTAATATTTCTGCAATTAATATTTACTTAATACCAATTTACCCTTCCTGTATATTGCTGCTAAAGATATGTAGAACACTTTTGTATAAAAATTTTGTAACATTTTTGCTTTTTTCATTGTAAAACTTGAAGCTTAAAAGCATCATTTTTACTATGGATTCCTATGGAAATCAGTGAAAAGTTATACCACTAAAAAAGCTTCAAAAAATACGTCATAATGATTATGGCTCTATACTCTAGAAGGCTCTGGCTAGTACCAACACTCACATTTAGATGAATAGCTTATATTTTACTCGACTTATATTAGCTTTCGAGAGCATACATTTTTGGAATTGAAATTATCTTTTAATCGGTGTTTCAGACCGACGCGTAGGCCTTTCCACTTCAAAGACATTAATGTTCAAACGTGGAAATTTTTGCGAGTTTGAAAAATGGCCAACAGTGCCACGCATCATAAAAGCACGTAGAAACGCGGGAAGGCACAAATGTACATTTTATTCTACATTGGCAGACACAGTGGAATATGCTTATTTCGACAATCAATCGATTTCTAAAATTGAAATACTGTATCGCGATTGCACTATTGTGAATTAGGAGCCGAAAAAATAATCGAGAAGTCTCTAGAATTATAAAAGGAAACCTCATTTATTTTTGAAACTTTCTGCAAAACAGTTAGCTAGTCAGCTTTTATTATGCTTATAGCTCTTATAGCTCTTCTGACGTAGAACTTGAAGAAACAACTGGTTATAATAAGCTATGGAAGATTTATACGTCGAGCAAAGAGATAAGCTTATCTAAATGTTGGATAATTTACACGAAGGACTACATACTATAAGCCCTACATCATCTGCTTCGATGAAATTCGAAGTTACTTAGCCGTTTATACTCTTTCTACACTTAATGGCTTCATATTTTTGAAATGTTTCATAAATAAAAAAATAAAAGTGAATATTATAAGACACATGAACTAACCTGTTTATTGAACGTACATATATCTACATAAGTTAAATTGTATAATTATACACACATTACCTGTTTTCAATAAAATACCTGTTAAAACACGTTTTGCCTACTTGTTTTTCGGGTAATCCGGGTGCCCGGGTATTTGGCAAAATAACTACCCGTTACCCGGGTACTTAATTTTCGGGTATTTTACGAGCCCTAATTTCAATATGCGCTACATTTTGATTTTGTCATATTAACTCCACTTATCTCCAAGAGAATATCCCCAAATTTTGCAAAATCCTGGATTGGACCAATATTTATTTTATTAACATACTCTGATTTCCGGACAAAATATCAAAGATTATTTAGTAACGCGCGTGCTTCTCAGATTTTACTTTCAATTTCTCGATAAAACATTTCAATATTGATTGCTTAAGAAGTACTTCACACGCGTATATATATTTAGAAACATGTGGTGTGAATCGGCGTTAAGGCCCTGGCCCACCAAGAAAAACTACACCAAGGGAAGATCGCGCTATCGCACGATGTGCTAAAATTAATAGGACAAGCAGTGCTCAAGAAATTAGAATTAATGTACCAGTACAAAACCAGGTATTAAGACGATAATGAATCGGTTAACAGCTTATCGATTAAGATCACGTTGACCTGTTAGAGTTCCGTATCTGACTGATGTAACATAGAAACTGAACTCAGAGGTACTGGTGTAATGTCCTTTTTTCGGATAAATCGCGGTTTATTTTGTATGCATCAGACGGCCGATGCAAAGTTTGGCCTTCACCAGGAGAGCGATTAAACCCTTATTGCGAGATACTAGTCGAAGTACTTCAATGAGCTTCGGTGATGGTTTGGGCGGGGATTTCGTGGAATTATAAGACTGATTTGGTAGTAATATCGTATCCAGCTTAACATCAAATTAAAAGGAAGAAAGTTTAAGGCTTCATATTTTTCAATAACAAGACAAATTGGGCGTGCAATTTTTTTATTTATGATAATGCCGGCCGCGCACAACTCTAAATACATGCCAATTTAATAAGCAAAAAATACACAATGTTTAAATATGCCACGGCGTATTTATGAAGTAATGCGGACTAGAAGAGGTAACATGCGATATTGAACCATTTTGTACGTAGATTTTAGTTTTATTACATTTGAATACAATTTTAAAGGATTTTTGTTGCAAAATAAATGTTGAAAAATATCACAGGTCTTAATGTAAAAGCTATTTTCTTTTTGATTTTGAACTACCAAAATTACGACTGATATTCTTGTCTTGACATTAAAATCAATTGTTAAAATATCTATAGGCCAATACAGCTTTTGTGTGTAAGATAACTAGTTGTATATTTGTGAAGTGTTTTAGTTATTTTAAAATTTATTTGTATTGTTATAAGAGAGAAATTAATTATTTAATGTTTAACCACCTTCGAGGGTGTGGATCCACCACAAGTTCACAATGATATCACATTGAACCTGTCTTGCAGGTTTGGTACCGTTTTGCTTGTTCTAATATTTGTTTACAAGATTTTTTACCTCATAATATTCTAATAAACATGTTTCCTTTTTAGGAATCGGTCACTGATATTAAAACATAATGCATGGTACTGCAATACAAAAACTTGAAATATTTTGAGACACTAAATTAAAAATAATTTAATGCAATTTGATTATCATATGGTAGCTAAAGTTAGATTGACCAACGTAACATAGAATATATCGTAATTGGTTGAATTACTCTCGATTGCTCCCTCCATGTGCATTCGCACACTAGATTTTTTTTTTAATTTAAATTAAATTAAATTATTTTCAATGGAGATTGATTCCAGTAGATTTACAATTTTTAAATGACGTCGTCACAAATTTGGCTTTTTCAAAAACTCCTGGAATAGTGAAAAACTTTTTAAAAACTTGTTCATTTCTGCCCTTCGAATCGATCTGTTATATTTTGATGTGGATGTTGGTCGAGTTCCAGTTTTGTATAACACAATTCTAGTTGCAGAACCCAATCGGGATTCTTGTACTAATTTTAAAAGAAATATTTGGACAAACCGTAGTGTACTTCGGTGATGAAACTTTGAAATTTCTTGTATTGATAAACTTCATCCACTTGTTTGTCTCCTTTCTCATTCAGCAAGTTTTAAATATTTTAAGCAGATTTTCGAAGTGTCTGGATATCGAACAAATTGTTTTCCTGCCCGCTCTCCTGTAATAATGATTACAATGATTTAAGACCATTTTAAAATAATACCAAAGCGAAACACTCAATTAAAATATTAATTAAATGTTATTTGTAATCACTTCAATTTATTTTATTTTTATTAATAACTTTTATTTTGCTTTATTGAAAATCCTTTTATAAATGTTACATTGGCCTTCAGATACAACCTTAATTTTTTTCACAAGTAATGAAAAAGGTCTATTAGAAATAATTTTTTTTTTAAAAGGTCTTATTTCACCAAGAGAATGGGCTACAAAATTAAATAAAAAGTCACATCAATTTTTTTAGAATGCCTAATTTCTAAGATCTTGGTTTTTCTTCTTGTTTTGCTTAATTCCTTGTTCGCTAATTTGCATATAAACTGTAAGTTGCACTTCGTTTTTAACTGCGTTAATATGTGCTTTGTATGTAATTTGTAATAATCGACGCGACAAAATTAAGTAAACACTCTGTATGATTTGATGTTTAATCCATTTTTTGTTTTTCGAATAAATTTTGGTTTAAGGTGAGTTTTGTAATATTCAATGATTTTATTTGTTTTCTTTAAAAACTTAGTAGATGTTGGTGTTGAATATTTTTTTAGTTCATGCAATATGCCGAGACAAAACGACTATTCAATTGATTTGCGACAATCGATTTGAATGACCGTAAGTTTGAATTGTCCTATCGCCAACTTACTGTGAAATACTTACTGGTCATTGGCGCGTAAAAATATGCTTAAAGAATGAAGAACCCGGAACTCTAAAAAATTTGTCCGGAATGGAAAAGAAACGAAAGGTAAGACACACAAATAATGAAAGAAGTGAAGAAAATCTGAAACTAGCTTCTCGCGAAAATAAAGAAGCAACTAATCTTTCAGTCTCTACACATACAATTTGTCGACGATTGTGAAAAATAAGAAAAATTTGCTGTATCCAGCGAAATAAATGTTCCATACGTAAAGCAAATATGAAGAAAAGATTAAAATTTGCTAAAAAATATCGAAATAAATGCTTTGACTTTTGAAATAATGTGCTATGGTCAGATGAAAGTAAATTTCAACTCTTCGGATCTAAAAGGCGAGGTCGAGTGCTGGTGGTTCTGTTATGGTATGGGGGTGTTTCGCTGAAACTATAGATGGAAATTTGTGTTAAATCAAAAATATTATGACAGCTGGTGTATATGTGGACTTATTGAAAGAAAATTTAAAAGATTTAGTATACAAAATTGAGTTACCACACCGGTTTATCTTCCAGCAGGACAATAACTCCAAACATACGTCCAAACTTGCCAAGGAACGATAAGTCCAAACTTGCCAAAACGAATTTTTTAGGAACTTTTGTCACACATGGGATCAAATATCGCCTGAAATCACATCAAAACTAATAGAAAGTGTGCCACGGCGACTGAAAGTAGTCATCAAATTTGGAGGAGGACATGAGCAATCAAAATGGCAATATGTTTATTTAATTCTGTCATTGGGTTGAAAGTGCAATTTTTTTAATTTATTTTGTATTAAATGAACTGTCAAATTTTTCTTGTGTTTAAAATTATTGGAAAGACAAGTTAATTATAAATAGAATGTGTTCACTTAATTTTGTCACGAGCACCAAAAAATGTTCTGTTGCGTTTTTTTTGCGCAGTATATATTTCAAAAATTTGTTTGATTTAAAAACACATTTGTTTGATTTTTTTGGGTATTTTTTTTATTTTGGATAACGATACAATCCAAGTAAATCTTATGGTGTTTTGATCTTCTAGTGCGACCATCAGGAAAATAAATGGATCACTATTGCCTGAAAAAAAAAATTACAATACGAAAATTTTAAAATCCAGAAGAATTGAAAAGTTAAAACACAGAAAAACAAATCTCGAAAAAAAACTTGAAATTACCAGAAAAACAATCCAGAAAAAATATAGAAAAAAATGTTTTTCTTAAACAAATGGAAAAAAAAAATCAATTTTATAGGCATTTTTAGATCTCTACCGTCAGTTCAAATATTTGTGGTATATCTATCAATAGAACAATCTATGTCATCAACGTTGACGACGCATTAACCAAATTAACAAAAATTCGCATTTTACCCCTGTGGTCGGGGGGCACTCTCATGATTCGTAAAGTGCACCGAACGATCATGATGATATCCTTAGAATACCACCACAGCATCCACTGCTTGTCGTAGGAGGCGACTAAAATGGTTGGATCGCTGGGTTAATACCCAGCATCCGTAAAAAATTTTTATTTTTTTATTTTAACAATTATTTTAGTTCATATATAATTTTGCCCGCGTTCATTTTTTAATATAATTTATTTTTTGAAATTTTATTATTTTATTTTTTGTTGGGTCGGTTTTTCAACATTTTTCCGTACAAAAATGATTTATTTTTGATATGAATAATAATAAAAGAAAATCCCCGAAACATGTCTCTTCGGATCGCGAAGAGACATGTTTCGTCTTCGTTAAAACCCACATACCGTACTCAAGACACAAAAAGTACGAAATATTTTCAAAAACCGCTCAAACTATTGTGCTTAAAATTTCTCTTCCTAATAAACTCATTTTTTTAATTAGCTTGTACAGATTCAGAAACGATTAGCTTTTTCGAGGGCTTATCAGACAAATGTGACGATATTCGCAATCAACATCCCGAATGCGAATTAATTATGGTCGGTGACTTTAATGCCCACCATAAACAATGGTTGAATCACAAAGATACAAATGTCGCTGGGCGCCATGCGGAATGGCTTGCCGTTTCGCATAACCTCACACAGATTGTTAGTGAGTCCACATTTGAATGCCAAAATTCTAGAGGAGTTCATATTCTGGATCTCTGTCTGACATCAATCCCTCATTCCATGGAGGCCCATGTCGAAACTGGAATTGGAAATTCTGACCATAACTTAATAACCACAAAAATATCTGTCGAAACACCACTAGAATCTAGACAGCAGCCAAGGCGTCTTTGGCATTTTAATAAAGCTGATTTTGATGGTTTACGGTCATTTTTTCAACATTTCCCTTGGGAACGCCATTGCCTACATAACAACAACATCGACGACGCCGTTTCCAGTTTTACTGACACGGTCTTACATGGAATGAATAAATTTATACCCTCATCATTTTCCGATCCCAATCAAAATTTTAAAATATTTTCAAAAGAAGCCGCCAAAGCTGCCAAACAAAATAAAGCGGCACACAAAAAATATAAACGCAACGAAATTTCTTATGAGGAATACAAAACGATACGGAACACCTGCAAAAAAATCTGTGGTAGAGAAGCAAAAAGAGCCGACAGCAAGAAAGCCAATGTGGCTTCCGAGTTGAAAATCTCCGATCGCAACTTTTACCACATGGTCGCATCGGTTGCAAATATTTCGAAAACATCTGTTTCAGCATTGAAACGTGCTGACGGCGCCTTGGTGGTGGATCCATATTTACAAGCTGACTTATTGGCGAGCGTCTTCAAATCGAACTCGACATTAGTTGTCCCAGATGGAATTAGACCTCCATTAATTCCATATTGTGGTTCTAAAATGAGCCCCGTCGTCATCTCGGAGGAAATTGTCTTTACTAATCTGAAGTCAATGAATGCAAACAAGGCCACCGGACTTGATGGAATTCCAGTTCGAATATTGAAGGAGTTTACCAGTGACTTGGCTCCAATATTATCTAAAATTTTCCTACTTTCATATAAGCAAGGTCACTACCCGAACGCCTGGAAGAATGCAATGGTGCAACCCGTGCTGAAACGGGGTTGTGACAAAACTGACCCTTCAAGCTACCGGCCAATATCAATTGTGTCAGCCGTCGCTAAGGTCTTTGAGAAATGCGTCAATCAACATATAGTTAAATATCTTGAAATTAGCAAACTAATTTCGGATAGACAATACGGCTTTCGTGAAAGCCGATCCACGACCGATCTCCTGACGTATGTCACGAACAAATGGAATCTCGCCCTAGAACACCACGGAGAGGCCTTTGCAATCGCCTTGGATATATCCAAGGCTTTTGATAAGGTCTGGCATGAGAATCTTATTTGTAAACTTGTGGCATACGGGCTGGACTCGATGACCACCAGGTGGATTAAAAGCTATCTCAATGACCGAAAAATCAGCGTCGTGCTTAATGGGAGATCATCATCGACGCACTCCCCAAATGCCGGAGTCCCTCAGGGGTCACCTTTGTCACCGACCCTGTTTTTGCTATACATCAACGATTTGCTGGATAGCACTGTAAACCCTATCCATAGCTTTGCGGATGATGCCACATTGCATTCTTCTATTTCATTCGAGGCGGAGCCTAGCATTACAGATCTAAATAATAAACGGTCAGAAGTCGTAACTTCTCTTAATTCCGATTTAAGTACAATATTTGAGTGGGGTAACAACAACTAAGTACAATTTAACGAGAAAAAGACACAAATATGCACATTCTCACGTAAAAAAAGTCGCAACGACTACCCATTTGTGGTAAAAAACCATATCCTTATGGGTTGCGACTCAATTCGACTGCTTGGTGTTCAAATAAGTAACAAACTCAAATGGAATGAACACATTGTTGCATTGGCTGAATCAGCTTCAAAAAAACTCGGGTTCCTGAATCGATGCAGAAGGTTTTTCAAATCGCATCAAGTTCTCCAGATATATCAAACCTTCATCCGATCATGTATAGAGTATTGCTGTCAAGTTTGGGGAGGTGCGTCTGATACCACCCTCCACTTATTGGACAGGGTTCAACGCCGCGCTATCAGAATAATACGGAATCCCAGACTTACTCAAGAACTAGACAGCTTACAGCATCGCAGAGATGTTGCGGAACTCTGCGTCTTCTACAGATGCTTACATGGTTAATGTTCTGCAGAACTATCGGAGAAAATACCACCATTCGTTACAACAACAAGAGTAACGAGAGGAACAACCAGTGCCCATAGGTTTACGGTGAAGCCCGAAACCTCGAACTGAAGAAATCAAGCGTGAATTTATATACCGAACATCAAAAAAGTTGAATTCGCTAATACATTTCAAATTTCCGAAGGAATATAAAATGAATAAATTTAAGAAAACTGTCAGGTGATTCGAGATTTTTGAGATTATTCTAGTATGTTTGAAATAGTCGGATGTATTTGATAGTTCGATCTTACAGCCTATTTGAAGAATATGATTGTTTGATATTTACGAAATTATCCAAACAATTTGAGTGTTTCATTATTATTGCATACCGTTTTGTTGAAATAGCCTTGTTTATGTTCGGTTTCACAAAAAACAGGCAATCTACAATTAGTTAATATTTCATCTCTTTCTTCTTTTATGAAATTTCGATTTATTTTAATTGTGAAACAAAACACAATTTCATAAAAGAAGAAAGGGAGGAAATATTATTTAACTATAGAGATTGGTTATTTTTTTGTGAAACCGGGGGCTAGTGCAGCATTTTGCTTAATAAAATTAGTAAACTTGACAAATAAGTCGATATTTGTACGAATTTTCTGAATTATTTGAAATTTTCGTGGATTTTCTTACAGAAAAATCTGTATACATCTGGTTTTCCGAAACTATTCATAATTATCTAGATTTTTTAGTATTATTGAACAGGTTCGAGATCAATCGAGATGTAATCGAGATTGTTCCGCGGTTTATTCTAGATTTCTTAAGTTTTTTGACATTTTAAAATTATTCGAGATTTTTAAAGATTTTCAAATTTATTCGAATTTTGTATGGCAATGTTCTGCGCTTAGCTTTGTGTTGTGTTGTGGGAACTTGCGGAATTATATAAATCTAAATCATGATATTTTAGTTGCTTTGTCGAGATTTTGAACTGCTCCAATTTCCTATAGGTTATTCGAAATGATTCAAGAATGTCCAGGTTATTTACATTTTACATGGCGTTGTTTAGCGAGCACAGGATTTCCTTTGATTTTATATGCTTACGGATAATTCGATATTTGAGAAATTTGAAAGACTACTATTTTGAAAATTCGACATTGTTGATAGTCAAAATTTGCAATGCTTTATCGATATATTTGGAAATCTTCATAGCATTGAGTTAATTGCAAGAAATTTCGTTTGTTTTTTGAGGCTATTGAACTGAATGACGTGCTGCTTCGTACTCTCGAAATCAGACCCTTTTGTTTAATGCGAGGTTGGACAATAGGTAAAAATAAGTTGTTAACTAAAACTTTACTTACTCATAGGTACAGGGGCGCAAGAAAAATATTGCGGGGAGGCCCGAAATTTGTAGTTACGCCACTAATTCGGTCTCTTGGAGAAATACGGGTATGACACAGAGAACAATTCCATTGGCTTTATTTTAAATGCTGGGTTTTTTGTAAGCAAGAAAACGATAAGTCAAAATCGTCGTTTTAAGGAGAAGGCTTGGAAGTTGGAAATTTTAAAGGAGCCATTTATGAAAAGTTGATGAAAGTTTAAAGTTGAATATCTTGTGTAGGACGATATGAAGAAGAAAAATCAAATTTTTTGAAATAAAATATGTTGAAATAAAAAATATTTAACGTTGGTTTGCATGTGATTGTGCATTTATGCTTGTGAAACGCAAACGATTGGTTGAATCATTAAAACGTGTAGTAATATTCAATAAGGCCATTTAATGATGAAACCACCATTGAATTAATCGCAGTACGATTAGAGGCTCTTAATGATTTAATGGTTGATGGGGGATGATCGAGGACACAATTATGTCTTATCCTAATTAAAAATCAGAAATCATTGATTTTGAGATGCAGTTTTTTAAAGCTAATGCTATTCTTCAACAAAAATTCAATGCACACAAGGATTTAGAAATGGCCGAAAGTAGCTCAAATTGCATTCAATCAAAATAATTTTGTCGAAACATTTAAAACAACAAGTTCAAAAGCAGCTGATGTGAGATTACCAAAAATAACCATTCAACCGTTTGGTGGGAAGTACGAAGAGTTTCCAGTACATAAAGAGTTTCCAGTATTTAAAGAACAGCAGCCGGTTCATCAGTCGACTCAGAACAACCATTGGCCTCAACAACAACTTCACTTACAACTTGTCTGCAAGAGCATAATCAACCAAGCAATCAAATGAACAAAGAACATAACCAATCAACAATTTCTCAAACGACAAAATCAAAATATGCTATCATCAGCACTTAAACCACGCACACCATCTGGTAACCAAGAATCCATACAAGGAAATTATCAAGTTCTCATTGCTCCACCACAGCCACTGAACATTTATTACCTACAGCTGTAGTGAACAGTGAAAATGTGTATGGCATAGTACAACAATGCAGAATACTTCTGGACTCAGTATCAATTGGAAATCTCACTTCACAATCACTAATGAAACAATTACAACTTCCACAAAAGAAGTCAAACACTATCGTGAGCGGAGTAGCTTCGAATACAACATCACGATGGAAATCAACAGTCAAACTGTCGTCCTATTTTGATCCACATCAACATCTAACAATAGATTACATATTCTTACATCATTATCATCAGTGCCAAATCAAACATTAACAAACTCCCACATACATCAATTTGAACAATTAGAATTGACAGATCCAAATTTCAATATCCGAAATCCAGTTGACATCATATTAAGTGCCGGTACAGTTTTCAGTATGTTGCTGGCTGGCACTTTAAGGGATCCTAACAGTTCAGTGTTCGCACAAAACCCCCTTTTTAGATGGGTACTAGTTGGAGATGTTGCAGCTACATCAACTTTCATATCGTGTTTGGGAATCGTTAAAGGAAAAGAACACAAATTATCGGTTGACAGTAAAATGCAAGTGCTTACTTTTTTTAATTAATTATTTAAGATTTTGTATCTTATTTCGTACCGTTATTTAATTCTGTAAATATAACAAATTAATGAAACGCTATTATACGATACTTACGTCTCCATGGTAATAAATGAGTATAAATGTCAATCTTTAAATGCACTAAAATACCAAAACAATGTAACCATAATCATTGCTGCCAACGGATGATCTCATAATTTTATATCCCACAAAATTATAATAATTTCCTATTGGAATATAGAGGACAGCAATGAGCTTAAAAGTAATACATGTATACATTCGTGATCGCTTGTAGGTGGCAATGATTATGGAATGAGACAACTTCAAATAATTTAGCGTATAAGAAAATTAATTTTTGAAGAAACGTTCAATTCAATTTGTGAGGTGAAAATTTACGCACGGATAAAATTAAAAGAGATAGTTGTGATCAATAATATAAAATTTTATTAAAATAAAATACCACGTACAATACAACTTCTACAATTTATGTACATTTTTTTTATTAAAAATTATAAACATATCGATCAAGTTACTATTTTCTATGCACTCATCCTGTATTGAAATAGAGGAATTGTCACCATCATCCCAATTTACTCATGTCTATCTGTAAAGGCAATCCATCTGAAAGTGGCTTCGGATCTTAGTGCCGATGCATTCATAGCCGTATTCAAACGTTTTGTGAGTAGACGAGGCCTACCTTCTGATGTTTATACAGACAACGGTACCAATTTCGTATAGGGGCTCATAGGAAATTTTCTAGAATATTTTGAAAAGCTGAACTGATTTACAATTATGAAAGCATTCGTTTCAACATTTTTCACCTCCTACATCTCCAAATTTTAGCGGAGTTTGGGAGGCCGCTGTTAAGTCGATAAAAACACACCTTCGTATCATCACCGGAAGAGCAAAGTACACGTTTTAAGAGATGTGTACTCTCGTCACTGAAATTGAATGTATACTCAATTAACTCTGTGTTCACAGTTTAAAGATGATATCAACTCGTTAGGAGCAATTACACCAGGGCACTTTCTGATCATGGGTCCATTAACAGCAATTCCAGAAGCTGAATAAATTAACCAGCTGGCAACACATACAGAAAGCAGAAAATATTTTTTTGGAGAAAATATCATAAGGAATACTTCAACACACTTCAGCAGCGAAACAAATGGAGATCAGCTACAAAAATTTAGAAGTAGGAGATTTAGTTATCGTCAAAGACAACTTACCAGCAGCGTATTGGGGATTAGCACGAGTAACTAATGTTCATCCTGGTACCGATGGATTGGTACGTGTGGTTCTGGTTACACAGAAAACAAAAAATTCAATACAGAAGAGACCTGTCCATAATCTGGTAAAATTCCAGCTTTGGTCACCAACACATCAGCTAAAAAATAAAAGGTGCATCATCACTTTATTAAATAAAGAAAAAATACATAAATTGTAAAATTGTAAGTATACGTGGTTTATTTATTTGTGGTGCAAACACTATAATGGGCTAACCAACGAATCAGTAAGAATCCTTACAGAATTTGACGAAATTATTTCCTTACAGAATATTTGACATATCGACCACCGAATCCGTAACAACTGACAAATACAGTATTAAAATTGTAATGTGAATATCAAAGTTTATTATTTTCAAGAAAAGTGTGCTTTGGAAATTTTGATGTATTCTGACATTTCCTTCAGTTTGCGCGTTAATTTTCGTTCTGTTGTACGATCAAGTACTAATACGCTAGTTATTTTTTTTTTTTAGGTTTTATATTTTTCTGTACAGTAATAGTTAGTTTTCCGGACTTTTTTCTGTACCGTAATGAGTCGTTTTCCGGACTGAAATCAATCACGTTTCCGCATGGATTTTCGGTATAGTATGAATTAAAATATTTCAAAGTGTGTGTCAGAATGGTATTTCTTTGGCCAGTAAGTACAACCATACGTTACGAAGACTAATTTTGACTTGAAAACTTATAAAATACATAACCGTTTATATTATTAAAAAATTTATTTTAAATACTAATTTACCGAATGAGGTGCAATTATGACGAAGTTTAACGGTATGTTTTATCCTCATAGTATACAAAATTAAGGGACCAAATTGGTTTTAAACAACAATTTTCATTGGAAATTTTATAAAACAATATACCTATCAAGGCATCATTTTAGTTGCAAATATAGGTACTAATGTAACAGAAAAAATTGGCGTTTGAAGTTATACTGCTGTATTCCATGAAAATACTAATTATTTCAAGTAATCGAAGCCATGTTTTATTAAAAATTACAAAACATAAAATATTGGTTTTCTTAAAGTACCAAATTTCATGATTTAACCGATAGTGGAAAATAGGAAATAATTCCAACCAATCGTGTACCAATGTTAAGTAATTCTTTGGTGGCCGATCGGGTTCTTTACAAACTCTCGAAATTTAAATTGTTTGTCGAGGCTTCTAATCTAACTAGCACTTCGACCTATTGCATCTGCATCTTAACTTTAATAATCTGACACAGATTGAATACAAAGGACAATAATTTAAAAAGCTTCTATTTGGCGAAGCAGCGTTGAAAGCTCTTACATTGTGAGATGGGTTTTATCGGCTTCTCTTACCAGGTATTTCTTTACAGATTTAGCGGATTGTAGGTTTGAAACTTAAAGTTGGTCCGTTTTTCGATAAGAATTTTGCCATGTCTCTTAAAATTTGAAATTTCTCACCTGTTTCATCTAATTATACTACCTCTTTGGTTGCTAAGCTCTTCAATTTATTTTCAGTTCCAAGAAAATTTGTGTCGTTATCGCTATAGATGTTCTGGGAAGTTATCTTCTTGCGATAAATCGTCTGAGAGCTGCTATAAATGCTTCATTTGTACAATCTTCCACTAACTTCAAATGTATCGCCTTTGTAAAAAACAGAAAAAATGGATCAATATAAGTACTAATGAATTTTGCGCCCCTCCATCGCTTTGTTGCCATCATAACCAAACCGACATAACAGCCACTTCGGTCATTTTCACTACAAAAATTGATCGAGTAATCTCGACGGTAAGATATCTTTGATTGTCAAATTAGCAGGATATTCAGCTGATTTGACATGGTCCCTTTCCTTCTATCTCGAGGTAATAACGATAAAATCGTAGTCCTGTTAGTGCCAAATGTTTTCAGTTTATTTGAATGACTGCTTAACCATACTTAAACAACTGCAGAAACTGACCAAGCAAATATTCATAATTAGTATAACCCAAAGATTTTGCGAATCCATCATGAGTTAGACATCGTGGAATCCTCAAATTCACAAGCAAGATTTTGTCGTTTTGAAATGTATTTCAAATATTAGCTATTTCTAAATTACTTTGTTGAAACTTTTGCAGCCATAGGACTGGTTGTAAAATTTTTGATAATATGCTTGAAGGAGTTAACCTAAGGTAAAATACTCTAGATTTTTTAGATAGCATTTTCCGATTTTTAATGTCCTGGATCATGTTCAATTTTACTATTAGCCACCCATTTTCTCAAAAGAAACCCAGCAGATGATATAATGATGGTTGTCCTACGTAAAAGCTAGTTTTAATATGTAATAGCTCATTAACAGTTTCTGCTCCCGTCAAAACATCATCCACATACAAATCGTTGGTGATAAATTTCGCTATTTTCGAGTTCGATAACCCGTACGTACGTCCAATCTGAGTTAAACATTAAAATCTTGAAGCCTTACCGTGTACTGTTTCCAGCGTATCCAAATAAGGGTTTTCGAACTTCTTGTAAAATATTGAAAAATTCAACTGACCCAGCACAATATCGATTTTCATGTTAACAGTAAACGTTGGTCTGAAGATTATTTGGTAGTTTAGCTAAGATGAAAGCATCTGTTGAGATAAAGTAGTTCCCGACTATAAAGAGAATAGAGCTCACTTACTATGTCACAGCCTACCTTTCGGCTGAAATTAAGTTTCCTCACTACCATTTCATCAACATCTTGCATTTATAAAGTTTTCCAAATTCATTTTTTATGTAAGCCAAAGTTTAGGTAAACCAGTGTTAACTCTCCCACTTGCTTTGTATTCAAATTTAAATTTCTCCATTTTTTCTACCATCTTTAGTTGGTCTCTTTATCATTGATAGTTGCTATCTATACAATGACCACATCGGTGCCTTGAACACCATTGAAAATCAGTATGACAACACTTAATGCATATGGAACATAATTTCTTCTTAGCAACAGATGGTAGACGGTCCCTCAGAATCATTTTTAAAAGTTTATAGCCATTGAGCAGTGGAGCAACAGGATAAGTAGTATTACGTTTCGAATGCGATTCGCTAATTTGTAAGCTTGAAGGTTTTTGTCTGCTACAGAGATGTCGCTGTGTGATTATAAATTGGCTTGGATAATTAATTCTAATCGTCGTAAATTATATCTAATTTATTTCAATTATATGTATTATTCTATCTCAACATTACTCATAGAGAACGGGTGTTTATAATGATGTTGGGCAAGCACTATTATCAATGTGAAACAATCCTTGCTAGTGGTATAAAAAACGTTGGATTACGAAAATCGCTTAAGAAATTATCAATATCAAGAGGAGCAAGTGGGGACCACCTAGAAAATAATAAAACACTAGTCAAAATCAGTTAAAGATTCTACTAGCGTATGTAGACACTGAGAGTATACAGATGCAAAAAATACGAAATGTGGCAGGACCATATCCGTCCACTGGTAGTTAGCGGTAATAAATATGTCGTAGTAATAATAAATTATAACAAATGGCCAGAGGTGTACCCTATATCCAATAAGGATAAAACTACAGTAGCTGAAGCCGTGTTTGAAGTACTGGTCCTATTTGGTCATATTTATTTTATATAGTCTGTCAGTTACTCATTGAAGGAACGCCCAGAAAAGGTCTTGGAGAAAAATTAACTTATTTGAGACCGATATAACTCTGTGATATTCCAAACCAGATAGATTTATGACATTTAGACAAACTCAAAAACTCTAATTCAACGAACCGCGATTATTTTCGAATAATATTGTGATATACTACAAAATTACGAATGAAAGTGCGCGGGAAAAACATCAGGTATAATGTATTGATCGTAATATAACATGAAACTAACAAAAAATTAACTTAATTGACCCATCAAGCCATGTCATAAATAATTTGAAAAGGAACAACTTATATTTATTATTTACAAAGCCATACACAAAATAAATTTTACTTTAAACTTTTCTTTAAATAACAAGCTTTGTAATTTAGTAATGCCCAACAACAACAAAAAAAAATAAAAATTTTAAGTTTCACAGAAATTCACAACAAATAAAAAAGTCCTTTTGAGTTTCCACTAAACTTAATCATTAAGGACTTAAATTTTGTAAATACCCTAGCTTTGAATGCTAATTTATAATTTTTCGAATATTTGCAATGCACACAAACACACATACACACCCACACAATATATAGATAGAACCATAAACTTTGTATTTTGTAATCTCAACTCGTTTTATTTCTTAATCATTTTATTAATTAAAACAAAATACCAACAATTTTTTTTTTGTTTTCAGATTTTCCAAAGCAACAAAACTACCCCTAATTTTTCTTTTCTCTGTATATTGTTTTGTTTGTGTGTTATGCGCTCATCTTATCACTTAAATGAAAATCTCATTAAAAATTTGTCATTTTATGTATTTTAAAGAATTTAAGTGTTTGGTCTTTAATTAAATCATCACTCACTCTGTGGGGATACACGAACAGCATTAACAAGAAAATTGTGTTAAAAATATTTTCCTTCACTTTGATGACTTTTTATCATTTGTTTTGTATTTATTTTGTGCTTTCTTTAATTTATGGTGTATTATGTAGAGAGATTTTCCTAGTAATCTACTTGTAATGGCACAGTGTTTATGTACGTATCTTCTCAGAACTGGGATAATAATTCATTGAGTTTGCCAGTGGAAATGGAATAAATTTAAATTACTGGTACAGAATATAAATGAACAAATTTTCGAAGAAATTTACAACAACGTGATAATTTTATCATAAATATGTCGCGTGTTCGATTATAATTTGTAGTGTTTTTGTAAATATATATATATATCGCTAGTGGTCATAAAATATATTTTATCTGAATTATTATTGCAACTACGATTTACCGTGATTTTCTATTTTTGGTTCATTTAATTGGCACATAATTTGTTATCGCTCTATTGAATTTTGTGAGTAATAGGTATTGATTATTGAAGAAAGGAGAATTTGGTTTGAAAATCAAATCAAAATACGATTCAACATTTTTATAAAGCCAATTCCGGTTTTTTCAATTATCCTTGCAGTTATAAATTAAATTGAAAAACAAATTCTATCTTCAACTATTTTTCGTATTCCAATTTTCTACTGTGTATATTGAGTAGAGTAGAAAAGAAAAATCGCTCGAAGCTAGGAAAATTAATGTATTTTCCATCCTGTTTCCAATACCAAACTCGCTTGTTGGAATTCATGAAATTTTGTTTACAGTTTTCACTTCATATTTTTAGGAAAACACAAAGACCTAATCAGAAAAAATAAAAACCCCGA
>OY744482.1:305681873-305843005 GCA_963556165.1 Tipula helvola
GCACCAAGTTTCAACCAAAAATTCGTTTAATAAAAGTCAAAAGATTCATATACGATAAGGGCTTCTGAAATACCTACTGTTTAGGTTTTGTATTAAAAACCTTAAAAGGGGGATCCCCGGTGTCGGCGATATTATGAAAAACAGGCAATATGTCTACGGAATGTTGCAGCATGTTTCAATGAAGAAATTTCTTCAACAAAAATCCAAAATCCAAAATAGGAATATGGTTTCTGGGATATCTGTGGTATTGGCTTTATACTAGAAATTACAAATAGTCGATCCCTGGGGTCGGCGATTTGAATAACAGGCAATATGTATACGGAATGTTGCAGCATGTTTCAATGAAGAAATCTCTTCAACAAAAATCAAAAAATCAAAATGCGAATATGGTTTCTAGGATGTCTATTGTATTGGATTTATACTGGAAATTACAAATAGTCGATCCCTGGGTACGTAAAAGGATTACAAAGACCGCAGAGACCACAATAGTAAATCCATCGCTACTATTTTACGAAAAAATATAAAAATGTATATTATATTCTTACCTTTGTATCTTACAATTATCATCTTCTATGTATATAAATAAAAACGTAAATGTTCCTTTGTTCAAACTCTTAAATCTCCGAATGTTCCTCACCGAGTACTTTGAAATTTTGACACAACGTTACGTTCGAATACGCGCGTGGTTTTAAATATCTATCATACCTGTAACAAGTAAGACATGCTTTTTTTGAAACTATATATTTTAAAAATGCAAATGTTCATTTTTCGAAACTCTTAAATCTGCGAAAGTTCTTCACCGTTTGCTTTGAAATTTTGGCACAACCTTGTATTCGAATACGCTGTGACAGGTAAAACATGCTTTTTTTGAAAAACAACACAATTTGTTGAACGGAACAGCAACACACGCAATACTAAACATTGATTTTGCCGTACAGTATGCTTCTTGACAGCTGCTCCCACTTAAAATTTTCAATATTTCCGATTGAATTGATTAGTTCATCAAAATAATGCCTCTGGTCTGCCTAGGTTATCGTACTCGCAGAGCTGAAGCACTGCGACGAGTAATTGCAGATCAAACTGAGGAAGAACGGTCAACAGACAAAAAATGGCTCAAATACGTGCCGAAGAAGCAGAAGCGCGACGTTCAACCAGACTTGAGGATGCACGGTTGCGGGAACGGCGATGGCGTTCTGTAGTTTCAGATCTGCTTCGTTCTCAACAGAATGAACGCAACAGCCTGAGGATGGCTGAAAGACGTCAACGAGAAAGAGCCAGATCAGCTTCAAATACGACTCCGTGCTCAGCAATCAAGCGATTACAATTTTATTGCATTCCGGTAAACTTAGCTGATTATTATAGTTTGATCCAGCATGTTCTTATTGGTACTATGAGTGAAGTGTGTTCTCATTGCAAGGCTCTGAAATTTAATGGAGAAACGAAAGAAATGTGTTGCACCGCCGGAAAAATTAAACTGCTTCAACTTGGAGAACCGCCGGAGCCATTAAAAACTTTGCTTGCCTGGAAAATACAACTCATGCTTCCAAATGACGTCGTTCAGCGCTGAAATCGTAACAGCTCAATTCATGCCAACTTCAAAGTGAAATTATCATAAAGCCTCCATTCCCAAATAGTCAACATAAATTCCTACAAATATATTTCATGATGCAATGATAAGAATGTACGCTGCGGAATTTCTACCGGCATAAAAAGGTCCATTGTTTCCCCGGTCCACCGTTTTTCCAGCAATTGAGAATTGTCAACGGCGACACACATGTTATTGGAGGATGACGGATACTGGGATGTTTGCCTTAAAAATGGGTGCAGAACGTCACATCCAAATCAAATTAGTGCATTGTTGGCATTCTTATTGACCGCCTGCTCTCCTTCATCTCCAACAAAGTTATGGGAGAAATATAAATCGCACATGGCTGAAGATGTTTCCCGTCGAATATGCGAAGAAAATTCAAATTGGAACATGTATTTCACAGCAGAAATCTAAAACGAAGCGTTGATAATGATTGAAGATTTTTGCTTAAAAATCACGAACAAAGTTCTCAATCAATTGGGAATACCATCATCGAATCGATCTCCTGTTGCTTCGTTCAATGTAGAATTGCGTCGTGAATAAAATTATAACACGGGTGATCTTTTGTCATATGTGAAATCAAATGTTCCTTAGCTAACGCTTGAGCAAAAACCCATTTACGATCAAATAATGCAAACTATTAACAAAAGGGTTGGAGAAATCTTTTTCTTAAATCCGCCAGGAAGAACTAGTAAAACGTTCCTAAAAACATTGATTTTGGCAGCAGTTCACCCCAAAATGGCATAGCCTTAGCTCTTGCGTCATCCGGAATAGCTGCGACATTGCTACCAGGTGGAAGAATTGCTCATTCCACTTTGTAATTGCCATTGAACAAGCAATTTATTGAAACTCCCAAGTGCAACGTTTTCAAAGCATGCGGCATGGGGAAAGTGTGGAAGAAATGCAAATTATTTGCTTGCAGGAGATTTCAGGCAAACATTACCTGTAATTCCTCGATCGATACCAGTGGACGCAATAAATAAATGCTTGAAATACGGTACTTTGTGGCGACACATAAAGACGCTGATATTAGCTTCAAATATGCGTGTCCAGTTGCAAAACGATGGATCAGCTGAAATATTCTCACATCAATTGCTGGAAATTGGGAACGGAAAGGTGCCGGTTGATCTGACCTCAGGGCGAATTTTAAGAGTCATGATTGGCTGAGTGAACGAGCTATTTTTGCCGCCAAGAACAAAGACGTCTACGAACTTAACAATGTTATTCAGTCTAAAATTCAAAGCGAGGCAGTCACATACAAGTCGGTCGATACTGTTGTGGAAGCAGATGAAGCGGGTAATTATCCATTAGAATTTTTGAATTCACTGGATCTGCCAAGGATGCCACCGCACGTAATGCAATTGAAAATCGGCATGCCAATTTACATGTTGCGAAATTTCAACCAGTAAGCTTTGCAACGGCACGCGGCTCGCAGTAAAAAAAATTTATAAGCATCATCGTAGAAGCAACAATCTTGGCAGGACCATTCAAAGGTGAAGATGTATTCATTCCTCGCATTCCTATGATTCCAACGAGTATGCCATTCCAATTTAAGAGGTTGAATTCCCAATTCGATTGACGTTTCCAATCAACATCAACAAAGCTCAGAGCCAATCTTCAATTGTGCGTTTAGATCTAGACACGGGTTGCTTCCTCACATGGACAATTTTACGTTGCGTGTTTTAGAGTCGGCAAACCAGACAACATCTATATCTACACATAGACAATACAATCTTTATTGAAACATCCTGCAACATTCCGTATGTTATTCATATCGCCGACCCCAGGGATCGACTATTTGTAATTTCCGGTATAAAGCCAATACAACAGACATCCTAGAAACCATATTCGCATTTTGGTTTTTTGATTTTTGTTGAACTGATTTCGACGTTGAATTTTGTGCAACTGACGGTATCTAATATGTTCGAACGGGCCTTTTATTTATTTTATGTTACATAACATCAAAATGTAAAACCAATGAACGGATTTTATTTTAGGCATTTTGAAAGCTGCCTAAATGGATTCTTTTAAATTAAATTGAATAATGAATATCTCCTAAAGAAGATTGTTTGAATTTTTTTCTGTAAATAACATTTAGGCAAATAAATTACCACCACATACATAAAATATATACGTATACGGGAAATTTGGGATTTTATTTTGGAAAGTATTTCACAAGTATGAAAACCTACTAGACCAATTATAAAGAAGAAACGAAATGAAAATGAACGGACGAATAGATTGAATGCTAGACAACTTCATTGTATTTCTTTGTGTTAAGGAAAACACATAAACGTCAAAATATAGTTCATATCTTTTTGTATGAAGTCGCTCAGATGCAATTTTATTTCTATAATTACAGACATATATTAAATATTTTTTAATAAAAATTTAATTGAAATGTATTCATTTTATGTCATTTTAAGCTAAGCAAGTAAATTTTTTTGTGAAATGCATGTGAAAAATTAAAACATAAAAAGACGGTAAATTCGTATTCTTTAGGTTTAATCTTGTGCCGTTTGAGTTTTTTCTATGGTTATTTTTATTAAAATTTAGTTATTTTCAAACATTTTAAGTTAGCTTCAAATAAACTGCTGTTTGTTTTCCTTAACACTCAAAAAAATTTGACATATTTTGGCTGTCAAATTATCGATCTTTGATTCAATTCAATTTGCTTTCGTTTCGTCTTTGCGGTTATACACTACCGGTTTTATTTTATTTTGCTATCCTTAGTAGCACTGATGTCAAAACAATATATTTCAATACAAAATGGATTAGGACGTCAAGGGAGAATGTTTTTGTCGCGGTAGAATTTTTATAATTAGCGATAAAATAAGAAAAACTGATTGTGGCGCTGTGTGAACTGATTAATAATTAGCCATACACCCTGATATATGTTTTTTAGCAATAATATACTGTTACGGTACATTGGAGGACTTACACGTTTTAATATTTTTTTCTTAGGATTAGCAAATCAGTGGATATGGGGGGTTATTTTTCTCCAATCATTAGTGACCGAACAAACAAATACGTGTAACTCATGAACATAGAATAATCATCACTTAAGTTAACAACAACAATTATTGATAATCATCACTTAGGTTAACAACAACAATTATTGATAATCATCACCATACAAATAAAAAGATTTATCTTTGCATTTTTTCTTTTAATTTAATTAAGTAAACAAATTTTTATTAATTAATGGCATTAACTATAAACTAATTAAAACACTAAATACTACACTAAACTAGAAGACTTGTGGTAACATAGAGATTTTCTTTTGTAAATTTTTTTTTTATTTTATTGTGTACGATTATGATTCACTCGTAAATTTTTAGCACAAAAACATAAATAAAGATTTTTAAAATGAAAATTCAAGCAGGAAATGGGCTGCCTTAGGCACCCAAGTAGAGACCGTATTTAAAAAAATAAAAAAACTCACCTGTCATCTCCCGTAGAGCGCTCCAAGGTCGAACAAGGCTGTAAAATAAAAATTATCTTTGCCCTACTAATTAAACCGCAATTGAATTTTCACTTAGACACCGTACACGTATAACTAATTTTGATCTAACACGATCATACACAATATGTATAAAAAATTATTATTATTTTAATTTAACTTATTTGATCTTAATAACATTTTTTTAAGGAAATTAAATTTTCCGTTGGAAATTATCGATTGGAAACCTTAACCGGTTTTCCTAACTGTACGCACTATTTGACTAAAAAAAAAACACTTAAACTAATAACACTTTGTTTGTTCTTGTTGGTAAGATCTCGAACATGCGCGGCTCTGCATCCAACAGCTGATATCAAGCTGTGATTTAATTTGTTGTGAGGATATTTGGATCGACACCGCAAAGCCGCGCCTCTGTTGATTTGTTTCTCCAAAATCTTTGCAAAATTGTTAATCGATCAGTTTTACTGACTCTAAAATAATTTAATATACATTTAATGTAGTTCATTAGAAAAGCGTTAGCTTTAAGCTCAATTAAATTTACCTTCGGATATGTGTTAAATAAGTGTTACGTAAGAAAATGTACAATATTAATATAATATGTACAATAATATTCCAAGTTTTTGTTTGAATTTTTATTCCATTTAGCCAACTTGGTAAACAATTTATAGATTCCGTTGTAGCACTGATATTGCAAGCAAAATTCTGCAATGCAATTACGTTTTTATTTTATTTAATTTTTTTATTCTTTGAACTTTTCACTACAGTTGTTTGAACGTTAATGACCAGATAACAAACTTCAATTGCATCTCAATTGCATTGGAATTTGGTAATTGGTAGTGGTGAGAATCAAATTTGCATACCATTACGCGGGCGAATGGTTATCTTCGTGATGAGATAAATGATAACCCGATACACAGTCAGATATGTATATTATTTTTGGTATAGTCTATGCTTTCCATCACCCAAGCATTTGTAGTATTACAATGACATATTTTTTTTTTTGTTCAAATTCATTAAAAAAAAAACGTAAAGCGTATAGAATCAACATTAAGATGTGGATTCTTTTTTAAATGCCAGTAAACATTATTTTAGGTCAGTCATTATTCGTTTATTAGGACATACAAAGAAAATGAGTTGTAACAATACTGTTACGTGTCCATTTTTTTTTTTGAAAAATTTATTTTATTTTAGCGCGCGGATAAATTTTTGAAATAAAATAAAACCATTTTAAAAACGTCAAAATACGTTTTCTTCAATATAACCATGTCTCTTCCGTCTTTTCGTTTTAGTCTGTTTCATTTCGTGTCGTTTCCGTCTATATAACCAGCCCATTAGTTGCTTTCCAATCGACCAACCGCAAGCACACGCTAGTGAACCGCTAGTAGAATGGTTTTTGTCTTCGCTAAATTATCTACTCGTATCTGCTCTTGCTATTTTATTACGAGTATTTAGAAGCAGTTACACACAATTTCGACGCTAGGTGGTTGGGTGTAGAACCGATTGATGCATATGTCAAAATTTGAAATTTTAATTGATTTTGTTTGGCGAGTTGTATTTATAAAAAAAATTTATTATTATTATAAATCTACATTTTTTAATTAATATTAACAGTGAAGCTGCACACGTTTTTTTAAACTTTGAATTAATTATTGTTATTTGATATAAGTGATAAAATATGATTGAGGTAAAATTAAAAAGTGCGCATTTTTTGAATACATAGTATATATGTATACTTAGACAAATAATATATTTTTAGTTGGCTGATTCATCTGACTCAAGCTTAGATGATATCAAAGAGTTGATCTGGTCAGAATCGGACTCAGCATCTTCCAGCTCCTTCGAAGAAGATGTTCCCAAAATAAAAAAAATTAGGATCGAAAATTTTTTAGGTACAATTCAAAAATATAGTGAGCGCGAATTCATAAGCAATTTTCGGCTAAAAAGATCAATTGCTTACTCACTGATAGGTAATCAGTAAAATCAACACTGAAGCTGAATTGACCAGATTTGTCCATTGAGCTCGTCAAGAAAATGACAACTTGACGGAGTTAAAAACCGAGTTAAAAATATGTTATCTCGCTTTTTATTTTAGAAATTTCAGAATTAGCAAAACCTAAAATAACAACGGCAAAAGAAAAAACAATGTTGGTACTTGGTATGCCTGAAATTTTGTGTCCAGCGAGATAACATATTTTTAACACGGTTTTTAACTCCGTCAAGTTGTCATTTTCTTGACGAGCTCAATGGGCAAATCTGGTGAATTCAGCTTAAAAGTATAATATGATATAATTTTAAAATTAATTTTTCAGATAAATATCAAAAGGCGATGGGCAGGTCTAACAAAGGTGGTATACCGGAAGTAAGTGCAGAAAAAAGGTTTCTTGTGGCGCTTTGGTATCTGGCCAATACTGATTCTTTTCGCGAAATATCAAACCTGTTTGATATTAGTATGAGTTCTGCTCATAGATTAGTTGTGTGTGTTACACACTGGCTAGTTCGCTGCGCACATTTATATATAAAATGGCCAAAAGAAGAAGCAGAGCAAACGGATATAGAAAACAGGTTTGAGCAAATGAAAGGATTTCCTCATGTGCTAGGTACTATTGACGGGAGTCATTTACAGATCCCTAAGCCGAAGGAGAATTCCTACGATTATTATAATCGTAAAGAATATTACAGTATTTTAATACAAGCTGTCGTTGGTCCAGATCGTAAATTTTACGATATTCATGTCGGAGAACCAGGAAGCATGCATGATAGTCGCATGTTAAAGAAAACAGAGCTCTACAAAAGATGCAGTGAAAATCTGGAGACCTTGATAAAAGATCATCGAGTCATATTGGGAGATTCCGCATATTCTTGCCTTAGTTGGCTAATACCACCATACAGGGACACGGGTAATCTTTCTGATTCTCAGAAATATTTTAACAGAAAACACTCCGGGACCCGAGTAGTAGTAGAGCACGCATTTGGCCTTCTGAAAAATAGGTTCAGGAGACTGTGCAAATTGCTGCCTGCATGCTACATAATATATGTATTGATAAAAATGATATTATAGACACAGAGGAAGAAATAGTTATAACAGCTGATGACACGATTGAAGTAAACCTCATAATCGAAGAAGACACCTATAGAAGACAAGAACTGCTAGAACAGATGTTTCCTGATATAAATTAAAACAATTTATTTTAAAACTTTCACCCCGTTTGTAATTCAATTTAATTTATAAAAAAAAAATTAAAATTAAAAAAAAGTTATTACCTAATTATTATTTGCAATAATTTCCCTATGCCGTTCCTCTCTAATTCGCTCTTTGCCTTTAATGAATTCTTCGAGGAGTTCCGTCCGTTTCTGGGATGATTCAGCCTTTTGCTGAGAGGCTTTTATTTTCTCCTCATAGTACCTACATTTCAGGTCATACAGCCTGTCGCTTTTTGTTTTGCGCCTTTTTCTCTTCGGAACTTGTGTGGCAGTTCCTAAACTTGTTGAAGGTGACAAAGTATCCAAATCACCATCATCATTCTCCGATAACGGTAATGTTCCTGATGAATATTGAGCAGGCACAGGCTCAATCGGCTCATTCATTACGCCAACGGACCGAGAATGTGATGACGAGATAACAGGCCGAGAGCTAAATAGCTCATCCATCAAATCTAAAAAAATAAACCGGGAAGTGCTTCCACCACTTCCTCGGTCTTTAGAGATTTTGTATGTCCTCCATAGTGCCCGCCATTTGACTTCGACATGCTCAGTTGTTGTGACATTTGTCTGCAATAAAATTTACACATCAAAAAATGTAATTTTATTTATATACCAAAAAAACAAATTCATGCTTACCAAGACATCCATAGCCTCTAGATCAGTTAACACTGAATCCCAAAATATGTGTTTTTCACAGTTTTTCCATATTCTTCCTGCCTATTAGCGTAAACTTCAATTAAGGCTTTTGTTTCCTTAAAACACCAATTTCTTTTCGGTTTCTTTGTCATTTTAAATTATCTCTGGCAGATATTCAACAAAATTGTTTATTTGTTTTCTATTTATTTTATTTTAAACGAAAGCTTTTATTTTCTTTCCAAGCGTAGTTGATCGTTTTTCAGTTCAGTTTAGAAGAATAGTCTTCCTGATGATTAAATCAACAGGTACATTTTCGTTCTAATATGTTTACAAGATATACAGTCAATTATAATAAGGCTTGCCTCCCGTCCTCCTTCGTGGAGGACAATCCCCTCTTTGAAAGAAGTTTCCTCCATCCTCCCGAAAACAAAAATGTGTTCCACAAAATAAATTTTAGATTCCTTTTTAAACAATTTTTGAAGGATTTAAAAATTCAATTGTTTTCGGAAGTTATACAGATTATTTGCGCACATTACAGGAACTAAAATTGCGTCTAAATTTTCATAAAAGAACTATGAAATATTATATTTCCTTCAGGTAAATATGCTGATTGTACGTAGAATTTGTGTTCTCTTATTATCAAAATGTATCCTGAAACACCTTTTCATTTAGAATGTTCCGGCTCGATCAAGGATAAACAAAACTCGAGAAGTTTCCTGTTTAAATTATATTTTCCAATTGACTTATTACAATTAACTTGTTTTTTTCAATTTACGGTTAACGATGATACAATATGCGATTACGTTAGAATTTATTCTAAAGTAGTAATAAAAATCTACAGTTATAGGGTGAATATATGTATTATAATTTTAAAACTAAGTTTCGCAACGAAATTCTAGCGATACGATAATCTAGCGACACGAAATTCTAAAATTTGTTTGAATATTCTTTAACTGTAGAAAAGCTGTAGATGATAAAATTTTGTAAACCGGAAATAAAATTATAAAATTTAGAATTTACGCATTACAATTTTGATAATAGTATATGATTAGTTATTTGATCAAAATTAAAAGAAAGTGAAATCTCGTTTTAACGAAAACAAATGGACCGGAAACATTATTTCGCTATATTGTAATTTCGTTGCCGTAAATTTATGAAACTGTAAGATTTTTTTAGTTTACTTCCGTATAAATAATTTTGTGGCCATAGTACCGTTCCATATCAAAATTTGCATTTAACCCGGCCTCTCCACCTGCAATCTACCATTGAGTTATACCATTAATATTTACACTTTTGCTAGTGGAGACACCAAATGTTATAAAATATCAATAAATTATACCAGCAGGTTATAATAATTTGGCGAAACTCGATGTTATAATAATTTCATATACGACATATACACAATTCAAAGTAACGGCAAGTGTAATCCCGCCTGTGTTGAATCTTAATGCTAAAAAATTAAGTTTTAATAATAAATATTTGCAAAATTAATTAAAAGGAGGAAATTATGAAATTAATTCAATTGTATAGAAACAATTAATGGCTTATGGAATATAAATTCCAGTTTATTCGCACCGAATAACATATCGCACGTTTACCTCACCCGAAGCCATTTTTAATATTTTTGTTTATAGAAATGCTAATGGTAGTGGTATAGTATATGCTAGGTGGAGAGGTAGGGTTAGTGAATGAAAATTTTGTTATAGTAAAATGTTCGTTAAACTGGGGTTCATTATAAAGATTTCTCTGTATTTCAATTTCTAATAATTAAGATAAATGTTATTATAATGCTGAGATTCAATTCAATTTGCTTTCGTTTCGTCTTTGCGGTTATACACTATCGGTTTTAATTATTTTGCTATCCTTAGTAGCACTTATGTCAAATTGTCAAAACAAACTAAATAAAATACAAAATGGATTCAGACTTCGAGGTAGAATGCATCGATGCAGGTTTTTGAACAAAAAAAAATAGATTGAGTCGCGAAAATCAGTTTATATAACTGAATTATTTATTATTTTTGCAGAAAAAGCGTGTCTTTGGTCCCGTGTTTGTTCTGTGTAGTCGTGTTTTATGTTTAGAAAGTATCTTTAAAAATTCCATTTTGTCTCTGAATTGATTTATTTAGCTTGACACGCCGATACATGTTTTTTATTAGCAATAATATATTGATTAATATAAAAACATCCATTTTTTCGAGAAATGTATTTATTTTATTTTTTATGAAGTTTTGTTTTTGTGCGCGCGAATAAATTTTTGAAATAAAACCATTTTCAAAACGCCAAAAAACGTTTTCGTCAATTCGTCTATATAACCCTATTAATATTTAATCTTGGACATTATTTTGATGTTTTTTGATTTCTCAAGCAAAATCCTACTGTATAATTATCATTATACAGTAGAATTTTGTCAATGCGGTTTGTTATCCTGCATAACAATTTCCGGTACAATTTTCCAATGACTACTCAACATTTTGTTCTACAATATATAACGTTGCTTGCACCTAGCAGCATGGGTTTACAATAACAATGGGTTATGTTACATTTTCTTTGCTTCAAATCAATCTAGTTATCGAGCTATTATGTACCAAAATTGACATACCAATTTAGAAAATATTTTATGAAATAGTTTACAAATACATTACCTACGTATATTTCTATTTTAAAAGTAAGCTTTTAGTAAGGTAAAAAAGTGTAGTAATTATAATGACATCAACTTTATTTATTAACAGTGAAAAAAATAAACCTCTACTAGGAGTTGTGGATATTTGTTTTAAAAAGATTTTATGAACGACGCAAAAATATATTGGCGATGCATTCATTATAAAACTTTAAACTGTAAAGCAAGAGTGCACACATTGAACAATACAATTTTAAAAGAGATTAGATCACATAACCATGCCGCAAACGCTACAAAATCAAGTGCAGATATATTGATAAATAAAATGAAAGCAACGGCAAAGGAATCAAATCGCAGTCCGCACTTAATTACGGCTAACTTATATGCAGAGGCTTTAACGTCGATCGCTGCACAACTTCCGACAAATAGCTCATTAAAACGTACAATACGGCGAGTACGACAACAAGGAGCTAATTATCCCAAAATTCCTTTATTTATGGAAGAGTTGGTCGTCCCAGATAATTTTAAATTATCGGATAAAGGAGAAGAATTTCTGCTGTACGATTCAGCCGAGAGAACAGCCAAGTGAAATTTACTCTTGCTACACAAAATTCTGAATGGCACTCAGACGGAACTTCCAAATCATGCCCATCATTATTTAAACAGCTGTACATAATACATATTATTATTAAAAACAATAAATCGATTCCATTGGTATACGCTCTATTACCTAATAAATCACATAATGTATATAAATTTGCTTGAAAAGCTTAAGCAATTGGAGCCAATTGGTTTCCGCATGTATCGATGCAAGTATGTTACTTTCACTTCAAGCAATGTATACATATATAGACAATTACAAACTATAGGGCCAAAATCTGCTTATGATTTGGACCCAGAATTTTCAAAATTAATTCGAATAATTGCCGCGTTAGCTTACGCGAAAGAAACTGATGCGGAGCAATATTTTAAAAGGTTAGCGTCAATAATGCCAATAATTGTGAGGATTTCCTCGATTATTTTGGAAAGCAATTTATTGGATATGCAGATATTCGTGGTGTAAACAAAGAGGGACAGTTTCCAATACGTATGTGGAACATATGTATATAATAAAGGTCAGCTACCCAAAACAAATAATCATATTGAAGGTTGGCATCGTGGATTTGCTGAACTGATACACCAAAACCACCCTTCAATATGGAAATTTATTAATATGCTAAAACTAGAGCAAAATAAAAATGAAATAATATTACAACAGTGTTTAAGTCAATGCGATGCTGGACTACCGACCAAAAAAGATATTTAGATCACTGGGATAGAATTTCAAAAATTATTTTATCTTACAAGAGCATGAATTAGCTAGAGTTTTTGGAGGCAATTGCGTTGAATATTATTTTAGATATTAGAAATTTAAATATAATTTTTTTTCTATTTTTCTTAGTTTTATTATTATTATTATTATTTTTTTTTTTTTCAAAAATGGGTTGTTAATTAAAATGTTTAATATTAAATTTACTTTTAATGAAAATGAATAATAAAAATACTACAATTAAATATTATTGTTTGATTTATTTTAATCCTATTAATCCTTTTAACCGGCACACCAACACAGGACAAAACTTTCATCTTAATCGGTTGAGAAATGGGCAAGTACCATCATACTTGGCCATATTCCAGAACTTCACCCAAAAAACATTTTAGAACCCCATTTCCAATGCCCATGTCAAATTTCATAATAATCAGTTGAAAAATAGGCAAGTTCCATCATACTTCACCATATTCCAGAACTTTATCCAAGAATCATTTTAGAATCCCATTTCCACCGCTCATGTGAAAATTTATCAAATCGGTCAGGAAACAGTGAAGTTCCATCTTAATTGGCTATATTCCAGAACTTGAATTGTCCATACGATCAAATGTCCATACGATCAATTGTCCATACGCTCAATAGCCCATACGATCAATTGTCCATACGATCAATTATCCATACGATCAATTGTCCATACGATCAATTGTATCTACGGTCAATTGGTCACGTTCAATTGTAACTCGATAAATTGTTTACGATAAACTGACCGGAACCCCAATAGAATTTTTCCAGGGTCTGAAAACATTTATACCGAGTACTTTTATGAGGCTAGTCGTCCCAGCGAGTATACTAAGAATTTTTATTTCTTTATCTCCTTTGTCAATGTTCTCGAATATTTTCTCTGTTTGACCCGTCCAGGAGTTTAGACACAAGATCTATCTCGTATAGCTGTCAGTATAAAAACCTTTTTGAGCTATTTAGTTACAAGATGAAAGTTCAATTTTCCCGATTTAATGCCGGGATACAAGGGAAAACGAAAATGAAAATTTCACCGCTGAATTTTACTTTGCGGTACGCAGTTTAGCTAGATAAATGACGGTTTTCGTATAAGAATACAGATGTCACTATTTTATCTCTACACATTTTTCACTTCTTTTTTATATTTCCGGACGATAAATGTGAAGACAAATTTTGACAATTTCATTTATTTTTTCGTTTTGAGGATAATTAACTTCGAAGTGAATTTTATTGTATAAAATATTTTATCAGAGACAATATGTTTACTAAAATATTTACGAAATTCGTCAAACTAAAATTTACGTCAAATTTATCTTCCTATTTTTGAAGGCCGTTGAAAATTTAATTTCACTTGAACAGCGTATTAGGCTTTAGATGGGTAAGTGGTAATGTTTTCCAGTCGATATATGTTTTTCTAGATTACTAGGTTTTGGGCAATGATAGCGGGAGACACGTACTTCTAGTTGTGGACACTTTGTAATTATTATTATTTTTTTCAAAAGATGTTCAACAGAGAAAAATCTAATATAATAATTGGTTAAGTTCGTCTGTCTGTCTGTAAAAAGAAAAACGTTTATAATTTGAATCAAGGGTACCATTGAATTAAAGGTACTCAAATTGTATGAAATATTAGTTCAATTTGCCATTCCATGTTATTTCTATGAAATTTTCTCTAACTGAAAATCTTAAAAAACTACTTTCAAAACCAAACCTACTTTGAAATCAAAACCATTTACCTATGCCGCAGAAGCTTCGCTCACAAGTTACGGAAGTATTTAGATACAAAATATGTGTTTCCATTTTTATTTTACAATTTCAAGAAAATATATTTGAACAAAATGCCACCACAAAGATGATAAAGCTGAAAGAAAACGGAGACGAGCAGATCATGTGCGAAATTGTTGTTCAAATATGAGTGAAGAGCAGAGATCTCAAATTCGAGAAAATGATTCTCAAATACACAGAACTGCACGAGAAAATATGAATGAAGAACAAAAATATCAGTAACGAGAAACAGGTGCACGAATGCATAGAATAATTCAATGAAATATGACAGATGAGCAAATATTTCCAGAAAGAAATCGCATGCTTTACAAAGAATGAGAAATTTAAGATTACGTTATCGTAATTTAGGAGTTGCACTTGCAGTAATTATTAACGCAAACCAAGTAGACTCACATAACTGCGGACCATTGAGCTTAATTTGCGAATATTGCCAAGCAAAACATTTTAAATCAGAACAGCTGTCTGACACAATATTCACTAAGTGTTGTCAAAAAGGGAAAGTTAAATTAAATTAAATTCCTACATCCCGTTTTTTAAAACAATTATTGATATTTCAACATCATCGTTCAAACAATTTTTTTGAGATTTACGATCTATGAATAGTTCACTAGCATTAGCTTCAATGGGAGCCAATATTGCAGCTCCTCCCGGTTATGGACCTTACTGCTTCAGAATCGACAGTCAAATATATCATACATCAGGTGCACTTCATCCAAATAATGAATGTTCAATCTGCTAGTACGATATTGTACTCTGATATTCCTAAACAGTACGCATTTGACCAAAAACATAGGAAATGGAAACTGCGATAACCAGAAGCAGAAAAACAATTAGCAGAATGTTTTCTGTTAGGTTAAGTGCCGATCTTGAACGATTTTTTCTTAATATTGTTATTGGTTCACATTAGTGGAGCGACTTTTTTTGAAGATCCTTAAACTGTAAATGGAGTAGCTCGTACTACTTTTAATAAAGCCGCTATGCAATGCGGACTTATGAATAATGATGATACATGGGAAAATACTTTAGATGTAGCCATTCTTTCTGTAGCATGCCGAAGCAACTCGAGAACTCTTCGCATACATTTCTGTGTTTGCAGTTCCGGCGAATACACATGATTTTTATCAGGAAATAAAGCTAAATTTATGTGTGGATTTTGTTCGAAGATTTAGGCATTTGGAAGATTGCAATCACTGCGAAAATCTTACATTATTGGACATTCAGCTATTGAGTAATAAATGGCGATAAATCTAGTAACATGCCTGAATATTAAACAGAAAGCTGCTTTTGATGAAATTACAAATACAATGCAAAATTAAAATCTACCAGAAAGATGTCTATTTCTTGAAGGCCTTTGTGGTTGCCGAAAGAGATACGTCTACAAAACTTTATTAAGTTCAGTGCGTGGTACTGAGGAAATCGCACTACTAGTTGCATCTACAGAAATTGCAGCAAATTTACTACAAGATAGAAATATTTATTATTCTCAGTTTAAGCTACCTGTACCTTTGTTAGAAACCTCAAATCGTCAATGCGATAGAATACTTTAGATGCAGAAATTATTAGAAAGTCGAAGGTTACAATCTGGGATGAGTCAACGATGGCACCCAACATATCATTGGACGCTATAGATAAGCTTTTAAAAGAGATCATGAAAAGTTCGAAACTATTTGGTGCTAAAATATTGCTGTGGAGATTTTTATTAAACACTCAATGTAGTATCTCATGTAACTCTAGCTGCAATTCTAGAAGCAAGCATGAAGTTTAATGAAAATTTGAGAAAGTTTAAAGTCTTTAAACTTAAAACTAACGTCCGATCTGTACATCCGTCCACCTTAAATAACAATTATCGGGTTCCTGATGATATAATAGAAATTCCTCAAAATATGAAATACAAAGATTCTTTAATTAAAGAAATCTTTGGAAATAAATTAACCATTGCGGGTATTGAACGTTATTCCAGCCGGGCTATAATATGTCCTAAAAGGCGAAGGGGCTCCATTGATGATGCAAATGATGAAGATAGGCAAAATTACCCTGTCGAATTTCTAAATAAATAAGCTACTTCAGGAAGGCCATTACATAAACTACGTTTAAAAATTGTATGACGGCCTGGTTTATTTATGGGTTGGCTATAAAAGCAACCAGATTCTAAATTAATAGCCGTTAACAGATTTCTCTAGCAGCTATGTTTGGCGTGGTTTTTGTCACCAAAACTGCGTAGAGCTAGATAGTGCTGCTTGAACTGTATTATAATGTTGAATCTTAAGGTTATGTATCACAGAACAAAGAAAAGAAAAAAACGGAGCCTAACTGTAATAAGAATGTTAAATTGAGGAACAGAACAAAAACTACACCAAACCGCATAACGTTTGGCTTTTCATATTAATTTCACAAATTTTATATCACCATTATGTAGATGTAACCTAGACGACTGCTGTTACATTCGCCTTTGGGTTACATTGTTATTCCCACCCCGTGCTAAAATATTATTGCATGCCCAGCGTTGTACTTCCATATCATCCGGAATCTACTTTTTCTTTTGCCACTGTTTCACTGAGCACATTTACCGAACTAGATAGAAAACCATTTTAAATAAAAGCACTGATTTAAGTTAGCCACTGACACTGATTATAATTTAGTGTAGAATAATAAAACAAACAAATCTCAGCGTTTTACGAAGACATACTGTATTAATTTTAAACTTATTAATTTAAACGTTGCAGCTCGTTTCACATTTTGTTTCTGTTTGCAATTCATTATAAAGCTTCAAACCTAAGCAAAATACACTTTTGTGTGGTATGCTGTATCGAAATTTAGGCAGACGATAGTTAACGCCATTTCTTATATTTCCAAAAGTTATTGCAATATTTATAGGTTTTGCACTCCAAATTACACCTTTTACAAATCAGGTTCGTCAATTTGCAAATAAAATTCATCTTTATCCAAAACATAGCTATTCACTTTTTCCAAATCAAATTCGCCTTTATCCAAATCACTTCATCTTTATCCAAAACATATTCATTCTTTTCCAAATCAAATTCATCATTTATGAAAACATTTATTGAAATTAAAAACTTCGGATTAAATTCCTTTGACTCACTGATAATTCATATTTAGAATTTATAATATTCTTTCAAAAATATTGAAAATCTTAAAATTATTCCAAGTTTTTGATATTGGCCTGTGACGTAAAAATTGTTTTTCTCGATTTAATGATGAACTAGGAAAAAACAATTGTTTGTATCGATAGGCTGTGGAGAAACTAAACTTGCCTTGTACCCCGTTTTTCCTTAATCCGCGACCGAATGTCCATCGCAATTTCACATGAAATGCGCAGCTGTTGGTTTCTAACGTTTTTCTTTTATACCAAAGAACTAACATACTCTATATTCTTGTATTTCTAAATTATTTAAATTTCCATATTCCTAAAATATGCAATTTTCATATTTCCTAATTTTCTAAATTTCCACAATCTTAAATTAAATGTATTGTATTTAGTATTAATTGTCTAAATTAACTAATTCCTAATACAAATTATAAATTTCAAAAATGTTGTAAAAACTCTCTAAATATCAGCACCCTGATTCTCTAAAAAAAAAGATAATGGGTAAACGTGTAAACTTGTAAAAAGCAAAGCTTTCTTTTATTAGTTTGCAATTTTACGATTTTATTTGAAGTAGTAATCAGATCAAAAAATTGCAAATTCATTAAAGTAGGCTCCTGATTTTGAAAGTTTACACGCTTACCCATTATCTTATTTTTTAGAGAATCAGGGTGCAGGATTCTTAAATTTGACAAATTTCTAAGTTTATACTAACTTTAACCTTTCTCAAATCCGCAATAATTTTACTAAATTCTAATATCCGCACAATACAAAACTTCTAAATTTCCCTAAATTTCCTAATTTCATTTCTTTTCAAACTACGTTACAAAATTCGTTAATTTCTAAAAACAATAATTCCAAATAAATGGTGAACTTGAATTTAACGATTTGATAAAAATTCTATTTAAGCTTATAAGGGATTTCGCTTTCTAAATTCCTGGCATTTAGGGTGAATTTTAGAGTAAAGATAAGGGTAAGGGTAAGTTTTAGAGAAGATTTTCCATTGAAGTTTAGGGTAATTTCTATAGAGTAAGTTGAAATAAAGGGTATATTGAGTTTTAATTAAAATTGTATGGTTAATTTTAGAGTGACTTGTAGGTTGAATTTAAAGATGAATTTTAGAATATTGTCGTAATTTTAAAGTAAATTTGGGGTAAATGTATGATGAATTTGATGGAGAATTTGGATTGATTTTGGTGTGAATTTTAGGATGATCTTTAAGGTTGGATTGTACAGTGAAGTTTAAGGTCGTTTTATGGTGAATTTTTAGTTAGGAAGCTATTGTGGTAAATTTAGGAATGAATTTTATAATTAATTTAGATCAATTTGGGATGAATTCTACAGTGAATTTTAAAATGAAATCTAAGGTGAAGTATATAAGGTTTTACACTCCAAATTCAACATTTTACAAAACACAATCATCATTTTATAAATCAAATTCACCTTTATTTTTAAACCAGCAGAATTTATTTAAAAGAAGTAAATAGTATAAAAAGAGGAGTTTGTGGGCAAACGCCGAACAGTTTCTTTTTGGTTTTCCTCTGAGTTTGTTTTGAAATGTAATACCGTTTGTTTAAAAGCAAGGGATTTGTGAAGGAGTTGATCTGACAAATAGTATTTTATATGAAAATGTAGGAAGATCGATGTACATAAAAATGTACAATTTTTATTACATGTACATATGTATGTACATTCCGCTTTGATGGATATTTATATTTTTGGTAACTTCTTTAGGAAAATGAATCGTAAATATCGCACAGACCAAGAACTCATTAATATTCTTAGCATGTTTGAGTCCGATTTGAAGGATTTTGTTGATACGGAATGAAATGAAATAGAAACGGTCCTAAGAAATAATGAAATAATTGATAACATGGAAAACGTTCAATACACAAAAAAGGAAAACATCAAATGATACCGGTCACAATTTCAACCACTAATTTCGGAATTTATTCCAAGTGTCTAGCTACAAGAAATTCCAATCGTTAAAACTCCCTTGGCATATTTCAGGAATTATTTCCCGAACAAAATTTTTGAAGAAATGACTTTTCCAAACTTGTATGCAGAACAAAAAATGATAACCAGTTATAAACACACTAACACATCGGAAATGAAACAGTTATTTATTTGTACTACAAATAGCAATGGGTTGCTTCAAACTTTCCAGAATTGGATTGTATTATGATAAAGCTCTTGGGATTGTATTATTTAGACTAGAGGTTCCATGATGAGCGATCGACTTTTGCAGCTACGAAATAACCTACATATTATAACTAATAATTTAAAGATGCCTAAAAGTTGCGCAGGCCGATTTTACAAAGTTATTTAGAATTAAATTAACCATCAGTATGCGTAGATGAGCAAAGGCAAGCTCTCTATAAAAGAATATTTGAAAGGAAAGACTTACCCTTTGGGAATTTAAGTTTACGTACTTTGTGGAAAATCAGGAAGACTTTACGACTTTTTCATGAATCAAGGGGCTGAGTCACGCATACCAAAAAATTATATAAATAAATTTGGAAACGGAGCTGCTACCGTATTGCATCTGACTAATCGTCCTAAAAAACCAGGCCACTATACCTTTCATACCAATTATTAGAGGTTCTAAAAATTAAAGAAATGAACGCTGCGAGCACTGTTAGGAAACTGTATTTTAAATTTATTACATTTTAGGATCTATTTAGCTCAATCATTGGTACAAGCCAAAGCGGATGCTAAAAAGCGAGGCCGCCCTTCAAATCCAGTAAACGTGGAGAGCCAGGAAGCTCGTTTAACATAATGCCGCAAGCAATGCGAAACTTTGAGACGCGGCCTTTGAAAGAAGTTCAGCTAGATATGTTCAACCACATGCCGCAACACGATCAAAGGAAGGAAGATAGTCGATGCAAAAATGTGAGTTGTAAAGGTCGTTCGTCTTTACAAATGTATGGTACATTTATGCCTTGATAAAGGCAGAAATTGTTTTGCTGAATTTCACCGCAAGAATTAAATTTTGCCAATTTTTTTTTTTATATCATTGAGAATTTAAGGCTATAATTTATGTTCAGATTGTGAGAATTACTTGTGTTTTATTTAATTTAATTTTTCATTTTTTATTTATAAATAAAAATATCAATGGATACGGGTGTGAAGTTTGTCCTAAAATTAAACATTTGTCCTAAAAAATGAATTTCCTGTGAATATATTAGTGAGAATAATATATCTCTCGTTATTAAGAATTTTTAGTTAAAAAAATTATTTTACTTACTATGTAATTTGAATTTGCAAAAAAGCAACTAAATAAACTCAAGTTTTAATTTAAATTGTACAAAGAAAGAATTTAGCAAAATAAAAGTTCATTCGAAATTTGATATATAAAAATTACAGATTGAGCCCACAAGATGGTAACTAAGTGCACACATATTTTACAGACAGTTGGAGGTCCCCTCTAGCCAAAAGCATGACAAAAACTTCACTACGGATACAATACGGCAATCTCCACAATTTAAAAATAATAACCAACATTCAAAAATCTCGAACAACTGACTTCAAACGTGATTCGTTCCTATATGTAAGTTTGCATTAAGTTGGACATTAAAAAAGATTTCATTCTGGCCCAAAGATCGTACCCAAGTGGACATATACTTTTAAGCGTAGTAGGTGATCCCCTCTTTCTAAAAAATATTACTTCTTTCAAAAATCTAGAAGATCAGTGACTTAGGACATACGTGATGCGTCTCTATATGCAGGTTTGCATAAAGTTGGATAATTAAAAATTTCTCAGCCTGGCCCAAAGATCGTACCCAAATGGACATATATTTTTAAGGGTAGTGGGTGACCCCAGCTTTCTCAAAAATATTACTTCTTTCAAAAATCTAGAAGATCAGTGACTTAGCACATACGTGATGCGTCTCCATATGAAGGTTTGCATAAAGTTGGATATTTAAAAATTTCTCAGTCAGGCCCAAAGATCGTACCCAAGTGGACATATATTTTTAAGGGTAGTGGGTGACCCCCTCTTTCTAAAAAATATTACTTCTTTCAAAAATCTAGAAGATCAGTGACTTAGGACATACGTGATGCGTCTCTATATGCAGGTTAGAATAAAGTTGGATATTTAAAAATTTCTCAGTCTGGCCCAAAGATCGTACCCAAGTGGACATATATTTTAAGGGTAGTGGGTGACCCCCTCTTTCTAAAAAATATTACAACTTGCCAAAATCTAGAAGATCAGTGACTTAAGACAGGCGTGTTGCTTCCCTATATGTAAGTTCGCGTAAAATTAAATATTAAAAAATTTCTCAGTCTGGCCCAAAGATCGTACCCAAGTGGACATATATTTTTAAGGGTAGTGGGTGACCCCCTCTTTCTAAAAAATATTACTTCTTTCAAAAATCTAGAAGATCAGTGACTTAGGACAGACGTGATGCGTTTCTATATGCAGGTTTGCATAAAGTTGGATATTTAAAAATTTCTCAGTCAGGCCCAAAGATCGTACCCAAGTGGACATATATTTTTAAGGGTAGTGGGTGACCCCCTCTTTCTAAAAAATATTACTTCTTTCAAAAATCTAGAAGATCAGTGACTTAGGACATACGTGATGCGTCTCTATATGCAGGTTAGAATAAAGTTGGATATTTAAAAATTTCTCAGTCTGGCCCAAAGATCGTACCCAAGTGAACATATATTTTTAAGGGTAGTGGGTGACCCCCTCTTTCTAAAAAATATTACTTCTTTCAACAATCTAGAAGATCAGTGACTTAGGACAGACGTGATGCGTCTCTATATGCATAGGTTTGCATAAAGTTGGATATTTAAAAATTTCTCAGTCAGGCCCAAAGATCGTACCCAAGTGGACATATATTTTTAAGGGTAGTGGGTGACCCCCTCTTTCTAAAAAATATTACTTCTTTCAAAAATCTAGAAGATCAGTAATTTAGGACATACGTGATGCGTCTCTATATGCAGGTTAGAATAAAGTTGGATATTTAAAAATTTCTCAGTCTGGCCCAAAGATCGTACCCAAGTGGACATATATTTTAAGGGTAGTGGGTGACCCCCTCTTCCTAAAAAATATTACAACTTGCCAAAATCTAGAAGATAGGTGACTTAGGACAGACTTGTTGCGTCCCTATATGTAAGTTCGCGTAAAATTAAATATTAAAAAATTTCACAGTCTGACCCAAAGATCGTTCCCAAGTGGACATACATATATTTTTATAGGTAGTCGGAGATCCGATATATCTATAAAATATAACAGCTTTGAAAAGCCATGGCACCATAGCCGGTATTCTAGTTAATATAAATTTCATGTATTTATTTTTTCCACTGACTGTACTTTACATATCGATTACTTATTCCTTATGTAAAGAAGACAAAAAAAATTTTTTTTTTTTATTTTAGTATAAAAAGAAATTTTTTCCTCGATTTGTTTTACTACTTTTTCAGCCTTCGTGCTAGTTAGAACGTATCTCTGGTGATTTCGTAATTGAGTTTTGTGCTACATACATACAATTGTTTTTTTTAAAAACACGACCCCTGCTTTTTCTTGGACTGCTTTAAAACGGATTATATAGTGTTGTTTGGCTTTTTTATATATTTAGCTTTGCTTTTTTTGACATTCTTTTTCGCAGATAGTAAATTTTCTGGTTGTTTGACGTTAATTTGTCATTTAGGTTATTTGGTTATTTTAATCGTTTTGACGTTCATATTCGTACTTGTTAGATTTCTTTTTATTGATTTGTTGAAATTAATAGTTGATTCGTTTATTGAAAAAAACAAATCTTTTTGCTCATTAACATTCTAGTTAATTTATGTTGTAAGTTGTAGTATTTGCCAACATAAAATTATGGCTTTAATAATGAAAACTTCGAAGTGTACTTACTCAACGAAAAAAAATTATAAAATAAAAGAAAAGGGTAAAGCTTTCATTGAAGCTTTAAAAGAAATTTATGGCCCCAATATTTCAAATATAAAAATATCTAAACAAAAAACTGCAACTTCTTCGGAGATTAGCAAACACCTAAAAATTGTTGATATTGCATCTAATCGTCAAATGGTTTATAACATCTGGCGAAGATGGAAAATAAACCTTCCTTCTTCTAGCAAAATTGACGCCGATATAATTGTAGATTCAGATAATTGCAAATCCAGCAGACACGTTGAAGATTTGCAATGTGTATCAAAAATTGAAAACAAAGATAATAAAGAGAAAATCTTAATATTACCTTCATTATCACCAGAATTAGTTAAAAACGATATATCAATAGAAAACCTTATCATTGAAATTGAGCCCAGTACAACAGATATTTGGTTATTCCGAGGAACGATGCACATTGAAATAGATATTGCTTTAGACTGGAATTATGAAGATTTACCCGATATTTAATTTTACGCGAACTTACATATAGGGATGCAACACGTCTGTCCTAAGCCACCTATCTTCTAGATTTTGGCAAGTTGTAATATTTTTTAGGAAGGGGGTATCACCCACTACCCTTATAAATATATATCCACTTGGTTACGATCTTTGGGTCAGGCTGTGAAATTTTTTAATATTTAATTTTACGCGAACTTACATATAGGGACGCAACACGTCTGTCCTAAGTCACCTATCTTCTAGATTTTTGAAAGTTGTAATCTATTTTAGATATGGGAATAGCATACTACCTTTAATGAAGTCGTTATTTTTGTTTTTCGATATAGAGGGCCTAAGACTTTCTGTAAAACATGTGCTCATTTAGTTAAGATCTTTGGGTTACGTAGATTGATTAATTTTTATGTTACTAATTTTGAATGAACTTTAATTTTGTTAAATTGTTTCTTTGGACAATTTAAATTAAAACTTAATTTATTTAGATGTTTTTTTGTAAATTTCAATTAAACACAAATATTTTTTTTACGTACAAATTCATAATAACAAGAGATTTATTATTCTTACTAATACATGCTCAGGAAACTCAATTTTTAGGAAAAATGTTTAATTTTAGGAAAAACTTCACGCGTTTGTGCAGTCGCGTGAAGTTTGTCCTAAATTTTTGTTTTTATAATTTTAGGACAAGTTTAGGACAAACTTCACGCGAATCAATGGATACATAAATTATTGTAGAATTTTAAATGTATAAAATAAATATATTTTTCTAACTGAAATCAGTCAGTTTTGTTTAAATTTTATATGAACTCCAATTTGAATAGTAAACTAATAACCATCAGTTCGGAATGTACATAGAAATGTACATTCTCCAAAATCATCCCCATTGCTTTTTAATTTTTTTTTTTCAAACATGCGTTATTTAAGATGTATAAGTACTTATTTGGACCACAAAATAATTTTCCGGACTTTTAGAAAAAGACCGAATGAAAGGGTTAACTAAAAATAAAACTCAAACCTTAGAAATTCGTCAAATTTAAGAATCCTGATATTTAGAGAGTTTTTACAACATTTTTGAAATTTAGAATATGTATTAGGAATTAGTTAATTTAGATATTTAATACAATACATTTAATTTAAGATTGTGGAAATTTAGATAATTAATAAATATGGAAATTGTTTAGAATTTTTGATTTTAGTAACTACATAGGTACATATATGATCTTTTGGTATAAAAGAAAAAAATTAGAAACAAACAGCTACTCATTTCACGAGAAACTGCGATAGACTCTCCCATTTAGTCGCGGGTTAGAGAAAAATCGGGTGCGAGACAAGTTTAGTTCATCCACTGCCTACCGGTACAAACAATTGTTTGTTCCTGGTTTTACGCCGCAGACCAATATCAAAAACTTGGAATAATTTGAAAATGGTCAATAATTTCGAAATAATCTTAAAAATATTGGTCACAAAGAATCTCAAAAATTCTAAATTGGAATTAAAGGACAGTGGGTCAAAGGACTGCAATTCGTTGTTTTTAATTTCAATGTGATATTTTCATAAATGATGAATGTGAATTTGGAAAAGAATGAATATGTTTTAAATAAAGATGAATTTCATTTGCATATTGATGAACCTGATTTGTAAAAGGTTGAATTTGGAGTGCAAAACCTATACATCTGACAACTGGATATGCTTAAAACTATACGTACAGAAGTGACATTCGTTACTTTCTAACAACCTTTGTTTAGCTGTTCTTGAATTTCTAAGTATTAGCTATTTATTTACATTGAAAAATTATCTATTTTGCGAAATATTTGAATCATCATTTGAATTTACTATTCGTATCAGTATTATTTATTATTTTTATTATTATAGCTTCCACTGAATTTTTAATAACATAATGTTCAATTTACGCATTAAGTTATGTTGGATTTGCCTATTTTAAAATATTGTCCGCCATATTTGTTGTTGAATTTCTAAACACAAACTTAGAATTTGTCATCAGCGACCTAGAATCGCTATGTGCCAATTTTTGTACCAAAAAACTTGATTTTTTTAACGTTGGAAACGTTTATACTGGGGTTTCTAAAGGAAAAGCGAACGACCAAAAAAACCGACCCAAAAAATATAACCAAACACAAAACCGCCAACTCTGTTTAGGTACTACAGAAAAATTTCAAAAATGTAGGAATTGGCATTTTTTATTTTGTATATTGTAATAAAATTGTTTTACATTTACTTATAAGGAAATGAACATACACAAAGACAAATTTTTCCTTTTCAAAATACATAACATACAAGAAAAAAATCATAGCCTTCTAAGCGCAAAATTTTTTTTACGGTAATTGTGTGTTGTTGTTGTTGCGGTTTGTAATTTTGAAATAAAATCAGTATCAGTTAGACATAATTATTCGATAAGAGAGGATACGGCATTATAAAAATATTTTTTTTGACGTGGTATATAATAGGAACATATTTATTGACATTTGGTAGAAGAATAAGAATACATAAACAAATCGCAACGAATATGTATATGTAAATATGTATTTGACTGTCATTGAGATAAGTGATTTCTTCAAATTACTAACTTTGTTTTCAACGGGAAAATCGGCAGAACTTCTTCTGCCACCATTGCTTTTTCTTTAAATTTCCGCCATATTGGACCCGCTATTTTGAATTTTAGAGTTCTGGTAACAGATACGTCATCAGCGACCCCAAAGGCTCCCGTATGCCAATTTTCGTGTAAATCTTTTTGACAGGAAAAACTCAAGTAATTTATTTGTGATAGGGGTAGTTTATCTCCGTAAGGCGTTATTTTGAGAGCCGAAAAACGTTAACTTTATTTTTGATGTGAAAACATCTTTAGCGGTAGGAGTAAGTAAAAAATTGTATAGAAATCATGTTACGGAAACAAAAAAGCCGAACAAAAAATATTCCGTGTATGTGTGAGTATCGACCGGAACAAAAAATAAATAAAACGTAAAATCAACGCAAAATCTATGCATACACATGCAATATACAACATCATCCGGCATTTTAAAAACATCGTGAACCGATGAATACAAAAACAATTAAAAAAAATCCGCCTACTTTAATTAATTTTGTTGTAGAAATATCTACTATATATCGCCGCAGCAGCAAGTGTTTTTGAAAATGAAAATTACATACGAGCAAAAGGACCACAAATTATGCTTGTGTAGTGTAATACACAAACGGCAAACCGGCATTTCAAACCGTCAAATCAAATAATTGGCAAAATTGTTTGTTTTTCAATATGAAAATTATTAAAAAATAGTTCGAATCTATATAAGTTCTACCTTATTCGTAAATTTTTTTATTAAAATTGATTTAATTTCATTCAAAAACTCCAATTTTATATTTTGACGAACGGATTTTTGATTGACCGCCGGCAAAACATAAAATTGGGCATTTTGAATAAAATTAAGTTAATTTTAATAAAATTTTCTTAGAATAAGATGGAACTATAGATTAGATCTCTTTGTTAATAATTTTCAAATTGCAAAGTGAAGCAACTTAGCCAAAAATTGAGTTTGACGGTTTTAAATGCCGGTTTTCCGTTTTGCATGGGGCAATGCCTTAAGTGACTCAAAAAAATTAAATGGAAATAGCGAGCTGTGAAAACTGCATATATAAATAATAATTTTAAAATTGTTTAATCGATACGCTTTGTTATTGGGGTTTTACCCTATACCGCCTTTCCAATTGCTACGAGTTTACTGTCAACATTGCGCCCTAATAGAGCCTCTTTATTTAATTTATTTTAAATTGATTAATGACAAAGTAGTGGTGGAAATCTATCGATAGTACTATCGATATATCGATAGTTTCGTACTATCGAAAACAATCGATACTTTTTATATACTATCGATATATCGACCTATCCAAGTAAGAATATGATAAGTGAAAAATACAGTTTTTTAAAGGTATAAAGGTTTAATTAGTTCTTTTCGCTGCTAGGAATAAGCGGATCACTTTAATTGTATCGTTTATACTGAAGAGTATTATAAAGTGGCTTTGAATTCTTTTAACTGGATTTTTAGTTAAAAACGCATTATTTTAAGAATATAAAATCAGTCATACCCTTATCAATTTTAGAGAAAATACTTTATGATTTTATCACAGAAAAGAATGAACAGATATGGAAGTTCCATGTCAAGTATTTACATAGAAATATTCAATCTAGAAAATGTATTCCTGCTCTAATCTAACCAGTTTCGCTTCTCTTCTTTTTTGTTTTTTATACAAAGAAGAGAAACGAAATATGTAATATTGAATTATATTGCCTCTGTCTTAACTGGTTAGATTAGAGCAGGAATGCAATTTTTTGATTGAATATTTCTTTGTAAATACTTGACATGGAACTTCCATATCTGTTCATTATTTTCTGTGATTTTATCATAATAAGAATTCGACATCGTAGAGTCCAAAAATCATATTCCCTTGAAACTATGATAACTGACGTTTTCATGGTCTTAATTGGATAGCTCGATATTGATATTTTATTCGTACAAGAGCATTTTGCTATTATGCGATATACTTTAGTTACGTTTTTCTTGTTGTCATTCCTTTTATATGCTAGTCAAATTATTGGTGATCAACCAACCCAAACGGTCTGAAAGCCAAAAAATGTTGAGATGCTGATTTTCTTACATAAAAACGATTGGCTGCTTTGAAAACAAAGTGGGAAACTGGGAAACTTTCCGATTATAATAACCTCCCTTGACTTTATAGTTTCTGGTTGTAGTCAACCTATATGTAATTGAATAAAGTTTATAAATTTATTATCCGATAGTATCGATAGTATATCGATAGTCTTTTAATTTCTGTCGATAGTTTTCTATCGATTGTTTTTTATGTTACTATCGATACTATCGATAGTTGAAATTGTCGATAGTTTTCCACCTCTATGACAAAGCGATGCGTATTTGCTTTGTTCAGCGAGTTTGCCGTGACCATTCACTATTATGGACTCTTGAACAAGATTGCTGTGTATGACTAATGATATATTTTAAAGCTTACATGGCAGGTTTAGGTGATTAACTTAACAGAACTGTACTTTGCTCCTCAATTAATGTCAGTAAGGTTTGTCCTCCAAATTCAAAATCGAATAACTTATTGAGCTTTTAAACCAAAAATGTAACTTAGCATATATTCTGAGCAAACATCAGCTGTCTTTATGCAAGAATTTCTCAGTCTCATCGAAATGGCTTGAAATGGTTCAATAGATATTTATACATAAAAGTTTTCACATAAATCTTTTGCAAGTTGAGGGTGAACTCGCTCGTTGTTTTTTTTCATATATGTAACATAGTATGCAAAAATACTTTTTTTAATTAATTGTTTAATTATTTTTAATTAATTTCAGAATGTTTATTAAAAAATGTATATAAGTAAATACGGTTTTACCCCTAAAAAATAGGGGATGCCACTTTTAAGTCCAATTTTTTAAGGATTTTATTTGTTATTACTCTATCGCTACAAAATATTATTCGAATCGGTGAGGTGCACTTGGGTAGGTTTGCTTTTAAGTCAAATAACACAAACCTCAGATGTGTGATCATGTAGGTACTATATTCAATAGGATTTGTGTTATGTGATTTTGTGTCGTGCCGCATCTTTAGCATTATGTGATATTTAAAAATTGGTGATTTAAGCCCATATAGAAGTATGACTTATGAAGGATTAAAAACGTCGTAAAATTATATCATCTCCTGGATTCTTGTCATTTGATTCAGTGAGAACCTTTATACTACATTTTAGTTTTAAGAATTTTTAATGTTTTAATTAATTAACTGAAGCATATATGATGTTTTGATTATGTCCTAATATCGTTCATTTTCACAGTAACTTATTAAGGCGTGTTGCTTTATTTTAGGGGGAAACTTCTCCTAGGGGGAACCTTCTCCAGATATTAATTTCTTTTTAATTTTTTTTTTATTGCTTTATAAATTCATTTAGTATCTGAAGAATATATTTTCAAAGTTTTAAGGCCAACGGTAAGTCCTCAAGGTCCCTAGAAAGTTATTGAAGTTATGCGAAGTGATCACTCTAAACCCTGTTTTTCAAGAACGAGAACTTTAATCGAGTTTTTCTTGAAACGTGTTTTTTCCGCTCCGTGGAATGTGCCTCAAAAAGTAATGAACCAATTAACTTGAAATTTTGCACAGATATTCTGTAATTTATCGGCCTTTTCACAAACCCAAAATTTCGTATAAATTATTATAATATTTTTTCTTTTTTTTGCTACATTTAGGGTTCATGCTAGGCGGAATGACTTATTTTAATGAAAACAATTTGTTTCGTTGATTTTAGTACACTGGGTTTTCCACGGCGCAAACTCTAGGAGCCCAGTTCGAGCACCTCTAGGGCCGCTTTTTTCACCCATAAAAATTTTTTTTTGTATTCATTTGAACGTCAATTATTATTATGTAATTTGAAATGCTCTCAATTTTTTGTAAAACATTATTAAAAAACCTGTTGTCTGTAGGGGGTTCCTCCCTTAAGTTATAATAAAATACGAGTAAATCTTATGATTTGTTATTTTCTTATTAGGCTCTTTTGTAGCTATATTTTTATCGTTAGTTCATTGTTTAGCAATTTTTCTACCACTTATTTTGAAGACTTTTTCGGCGTTAACTTCTTAGCTTTAACTTCACTTTAAATTAGTGTTCACTCCGGCTGTAGTTTCTTATGTGCTGCAACTGTCTGGTAAACTACCGAATTTTTTCAATCTTTGCAACCACATCTCTTATCAAAGACCAATCATTTGAATGTATTTATTTCGTGCTATTCTTTCAAAAGAGTTTCAACCTCACTTTCCGTTAGGAAAAAATTATTGGACCACTAAAACTTGATACATTAATTTTAGAATTTCTTTCGTATTCAAAAATGGACAATAAGAAATGCCCGAATTTTGTTAAAATTCCGGATAATACACAAAGTCAAACAAAACATGATTTATTATCGACTGCTTGTTACATGGAGGCTGCAACAGCCATTGATTTTTAACAAAAAGTCAATATTTCACGAATCTAAATTATATAACAGCGCCGAGTATACAACATTCCCCACAATACTTATACCATGGCATTTGACATCAGCAAACTAGCAATGTTCCTATTTCGCAGTAACTAAATTGGCGAAAATATCAGCCAGAATTGTAAAAGTGATAATGAGATTAAACTAATTAGAATAACCTTGTGTTAACTTGCAATTAGTGTAACATTGCTTAAATACCTTCGATCACATTAAAATTACAACTATAAACAAAAAATGAATTCCTAGTTTCAAGTAACACAATAAAGCAAATCGTGATTTATTATTATGCCGCCTTTATACTATTCATGAATATTCTAGTATTTATGCAGCACGAACATTAAAATTTAAACCTGTTGCTGCTCTTTATAATATTTTTAAACAATTTTCACACCGAGTACATGCGACACCCATGTGGGTGGAGGTACACTACTATAAAAGTAATAACAAAAAAAAAAATGATTTTAAATTTTTTTTTAAACTTACCTGAAACATAAATCATAATATTTTCTTCTTCTCCGCAACAACAACAAAACATGGTTATTACTATTTATGTAAGAATGTATGTGTTTCTTTCTTTGTTATTAACATTGTACCTATAGTTATTTGTATGTTTTTTTTTTTTTATATATTTTATGAAATAAAAATAAAAATTAATCCAATTATTTTCAAATTTATCAAAATAAAAATGAAAAGTTTTTCATTTATTATACAACAAGCTATATAATATGGAAACGAAAGCTTTCAGAATAAATTCAGATAAACAAAACAAAAAATTGAAATTCTTCTTAAAAAACATAAATCATAACGTACTCTTTATTGTATGTATATATGTATATGTACGTATTATGTTTAAGGAAATTGTTGAGGTTTGGGACTATAAAAAAAAATTATTTTCAAAAGAAAACTTTACTACTCGTATACAAAAGATTATTTTTTATTTTATTTTATTTGGAAAATCAATTAATTAAATATTAAAAGTATAAACATAAAAATGAAATGCCTGTTGGGCTATAAATTTATAAATATTATAATTGAATTTCTGGTTGTATGTTTTTATATATGTACATATGTACATACATATAGTTTTGCAATTTTTATTCGGCAAATTTAATTTATTTACAAATTAAATTTGTTAACAAAATTTTATTATATTTGGGTAAATATTTTACAGAAAGCTTGGCAAATTATTTTTTAATTCGTCGGATCGGCAGCGCGTTTTAATAAATTGAAAATCGTGGGACCTTTCTGGACGTAAGCAGACAATTATTGATATTTTTTAGTATACGTGAACTTACATTAATTTGCTTCATGGCTTGCAGTTAAAATTTCTCGTCGTACTACCTAAAAAAACCTTCAAATTTTCGAATGTGTACAGCGATACGCTTTAGATTTAGATTAAACGGTTCGTTTTAGGATACTCATCATTAACATAAAGGATTAAACATAATCGGGATTTCAGTCTTCAAGAATCCTAATTTTGGTGTTGAGTTTGAATTTCAGCTAGTTGTATGCTATAGAGGATGCATTATCGTCCAGTCCGTTCCACAAATACGCACTCTGAGAAAAGAAACAGTCTTGGAACTGGCTTTTCCTTGCAATTCTTAGTTCTAGGTGTTAATTTAATGTTTTGTAATAGAATAATTATGTGTGGGTTGTGCACGGCGTACGTATATATTATCATGTAGGTACTCTATTTAGAGATTAAATTTTGTCAAACACTAACAAGAGGTTGCATATTTAGATATGACCGATAACCCAGTTATTAATTTAGAGAAATTTTGATAATACTTTCGAAGTGAATTAGACTTAATTCCAGACGAAACCACTTAAAAAATTTTTAAATTATTGAAAATTTTCATCCTTCATCGACTGATGGTCGGTGTGTTAACACGTATATTTTAATTTGTCTTCTTTTAATCTGACGTTTTTATTCAATAATATAAATCAATATATATTTATCAATTTCTACTAATTAATAATTCTACAGGGGTCGGCACTCGTTACCAACTAAAAATGCTGTAAATTTGTCAATTTTTATTTTTTTATTTCAAAACTTCAGATATCGTAAAAATATTTCAAATTTAACAAAAAATTTGTTATTGTTCGATGTATCCACCTTTAGCGCAGATAATCGCATTGAGTCTGTCCAAAATGGCTTTACAGGCTGCACGAATGTGGCCTGATGGTATTTTGCCCCATTCTCAGCGAAGATCAATCTTAGGGCATCGATCATCTCATATTTGTTAGTAAATACTTTGGCCTGCAGAATGGGCCATATGGAAAAATGTATTGGGGTAGAGTCCGGAGAATATGATGGCCATTGTTGTGAAGAAATGAAGATGGGAGCGTTTTCTTATAAAAAATCTTGGATTTCACAGACTTTATGGGATCGTGTCGTTTTGTTGAATCGTTCAATGGTTTCTACCGAATTGTTTACGTGCCCAAGGTAACAAAGCATGGTTTAAAATCTTTTCACGGTAGATTTGTTGAATAACCTTTCAGCCCTGTTCAATGAAAACGGGTCGCAGCTACCGCGTCCCAAACCATCACTGATGCGCAGGCACTTGTTTCGCATAGCAATTTGCTGGTCAAGTCTTTTGATTTGCACTCTAACCAAACACGATCGTTTTGTTAGTTTACATATTGCTAAACGGTAAAACTGTTTTCATCGGAAAATACCAAATTCTCAAGCTCCGCCACCAACGTGCAAGTGTTTTAACACTTTAAAACTTGTTTTTGCTAGGCGAACTGCCTTTAGTGCAAATGTTAACTCTTGCACTTTTTGTATTTTGTAGGGCTATAATTGTAGTTCATTTTTTAATATGCGCCCCATGCTACGAGCAGATACATTTTTGTTTTGTTAATTGCGTGCAGAGCGGACTTATTAACGATCCTAGCTTCTTGTAACTGTCAGACCTTCTGCACCCAATGCGCGATCCTGCAAGTAAAGTTTAATAGCTACCTTAAATTTATTCATTTTATATTCCTTCGGAAATTTTAAGTGTATTAGCGAATTTTACTTTTTTTATTTTTCGCCAATTGAACTGCCCTTTGTCGAGGATTACGTTGAATTCTGGACTTCACATTTCGACCATTTCTGGCGATCTTGCTATTTTTGAATGTTTCCTCCACGGCGTTTTTTGATGAAACCAGTATCATTGTAACGTGTAATAGTCCGATACACAAACATTTTGTTCACATGTAAATGTCGAAGCTCATTAACAATGGCTGGTTGCGATTTCCCAGCCAAATACAAAGCAATAACACTGTTGCGTTTGAATTCCATTTTGATAACTTTTCTTAACTGTGACGTAAAACGATATACTTCCGTAGGCTTGTAAACATAAGTAACATAACACACTGAAGCTTGTCAAAAAATAAGCGTGATGTCATGCGACGTGAGCAGCGCGAAGTGATCAATAGTGGATAAACTAATTTTAACGTGAAAATTTAAGTTTCAAATTCATTGTTTGTTAAACTAGCTGCTTTTACCTGTTGTGAATCATAATAACATTTTGTGAGTAACTTTGCATTATGTGTATACCGCATTTTTAGGTCATTAGTATTCATTGACCAATTTTTTAACTAAGTGTGTATCAACAATCAACGGCGTGTTCTTTAATTCGCAAACAAGGCTAAAATACAATAAAATAAAAGTGAATCAACTGGTTCATAATATACGCATAGAACTGTCGTAATTTGGTGTTTGTGTCTGTGAATATTATTGGTGTACATTCATGAGCTATTTAATTATAACCATTTTGGAATTTTGTTGTTTTACGCACACAATTATTAATTTCGTATATTAAGATAGACAGCTGCTCTACTGCAGGTTGCAATAAACCTTTTAGTGCTACTCTCCAGTTTCTGCGGTTCCATCTTCCCTTCTGAATGCTTTTCAATAAACACAAATGCTTATAATTTAATGGCAAAATCCTCAAACTTAATTTGGGTTTACAATCCCTGTAAAGACTTGTTTGCAATCAAGTTTGCAAAGAATTTAATAAATTGACTTTGGATCAACCAGTTATCGACCATGTTGGTGCTTTATCTCACTTGGTTGATTGTATTAAATCAAATGCTGAGGACATATTACATAAAGTTCGATAACCATCAGCTTCATTAACGGCTCTTAATCAGCAAAAACCAAGTTATTTATCATCTGAAAATTTAAACAATAATAAATCATAATATACGAAATCAACATCATACTGAACTTCAAAATGAGCGAACAGTTGAATTGGCACCGGTCAGACTGTTCATGCACTTCAGGTGGTTGAGCCTTGTAAAACTAGTTTTGTTACAAGACTACATAAAGACGTCTCTGAAGCTAAGGTGAAATCTTATCTGCATGATAATTTCAATATTGAAGATGTCAAATGTTGGCGTATTTTATCTCGACGAACCACTGAAGATGACCGGAATTTCTCTTCGTTTAAGATAAATGTAGCCGCTGCTATTTTGATAGTTTATTACAACCATGTTCTTGGCCGGCTGGTTATTTAATTAGGGAATTTATAAACTGCAGGAAGGGTAATCATAATAAAAAAAAATGTTCTTTTGCTTCAACAAAATCGCTCAACAGTATAACCAATGATGACTTATCGACAAAACAAACTGTTTGTTACAATGCGACGTCTTTTTAATTATTTTACCGTAATATTGAGCAAATGCGAATTTCACAAGTTCGTATACTCAACAAACTTCCAGGTCTATGCCATTACCGAAACTGGATTAAACTGGATAATGACTATATCGTCTATAGATGTGATAGCTCGTCAGTATAGTATAAAACAGATGGGCAGTGGTGTGCTTTTTGCAGCTCACTATTCTTTAACCAGTGAGCAAATTACTGTGTCTGGGTGTGAATCTATTGAATTTTTATGTGTTAAGTTTTAATTTGTAAGATGGTTTTTGGTTTTCATATTACTTCCTATCTTCTATTGATATTTATCTTAATCACATTGATTGTATAAAAGAAGTTTGCAATTTGAGTGGCTGTGTTGATAATATAATGGTAATAGGCGATTTTAACTTAAGCGATGTTCATTGGTCATTTGATCCTGAATCTCTTAATTTGTTTCCGATAGACGTTTGATCTACCAATGATTCTTTTGTGTTGGATTCGTTATTCAGTTTTAACCTTAAACAAATTAATCTATACTCAAATAGTAATGATAAGACTTTGCAGCCCGGGTTAACTCCGTCTCAAAAACTCGGATTTTTCCAAATGTGCTGAACCCGAAAACCCGAGTCTTTTACTTAAGACCGGGATTTATATTTCAAAATAAATTTTATTCAAAATAGGGTTTGCAAAAACCCCGGTTGTCAGGTTTGGAAATCCTTATTTTTCCGGATTTTTTGCAAACGCTAGTAATGATTCATCAGGCTTTTGGTCCTTTCTTAAATAGTGAAAATGATATTCATCATGTTTCTATTGAAGTCGAAATTTATGCTATCGGTCTTAATGATAAATTCTGGATTTTTTCGGCTAATGCCTATTATTACAATTTTAAGGCCTGTGATGTCTATGGTCTCTCCGATATATGTGGATAAATTTACAAACTTACAATTTGCAGTTTTTCAACATTTCATAACTTTGAGAAAGAATCGTAATTATAGTTAACCTTGGTTTGATGACAGCCTGATAAATTTGCGCAACCGTAAGAATAAGGCTTACTATATACTTAAGGAAAATTCTTCGTGACCAATTTAAATCTGAATTTGAGGCTAAATACTACCAGTACATTTAATCGATTGAAGCTAAAATTAAAAGTGGCCCTAAACAGTTTTGAAAATTTGTGAACGATAAGCGCAGCACAACTGGATTTCCATTAACAATGAAATATAACAATATACAGTTGAACACAGTTTCTGTTTGCGCAGGGTTTGTAGACTTTTTTCAATCAGTGTTTAAAACGTATGATATTTTAGTTGATATTAATCGCTTCATCGCTGCTTCCCAACATAACATCCCTCATTTAATAATAACGGAGAATGAGATTACCAAGGCTCTTATAGATTTTAAGGATGGATGCGGACCAGATGGAATACCCTCATCTATTCTTAAATCGGTAGCATCCTACATAACTACTCCCTTATGTTATCTATTCAATCAATATTTGGCGAGTGGATATTCGCGGAAAATCGCACACATTGTTCCAATTTATAAAACAAGCGATCGCTCTGATATATCAAACTATCGAGGTATTTCAATTTTGTCTACAATACCAATACTTTTTGAGTTGATAGTAACTAATCATTTGACATTTTATACAAAACAAATCCTCTCGACTTTCCAGCATGGTTTCAAATGGGAGGAAATTGAACAGGAAATTCGTAAAAATTAGTTGATTTTATTAATCGTGTTTGGGATTAACAAATTCTCATTAACCGAATTATCGTCTAATTATTTTTAGTTTTAGATGGACATTGATATTGACGAAAGTACACAAAGTAAACAAAGAGCTTATGGTGGAAGTAGCCAGATCAGAGGACATCCAAGAGAAACAATCGGAGCAAATAAATGAGTTAGAGTCGAAGCTTGATCGAGTTAATCAGTTGCAAATATCAAATGATTTAATCATCGCTGTGATCCCAAATCATGGAATTCAAAGTGACATCCTAGTTGAAAATGTTTTTAAGGTCCTTGGTTGTACAGAGTCATTGGCTGATATTTCTTCAATAAAATATATGCCAGCCTATAAACATTTTAAGCAGCCATCAATTACAAACGGTTTGAGAAACATTATAGTAACGTTTAAAACTTCAGAGGCAAAGTATAACGTCACTGATAAAAAAAAGGAAAGTTAATTCATCTCAGTCAAATTGGCTTTAACTTGCCTGAAAACAACCAAATATATCTTCGTGATCATCTTACCCCTTACCAGTTGGGCTTGTACCGTGAAGCCCGAAAATTAAATAAACTTATTAAATACAAGTTCCTGTGGATCAGCAAATCCAGTATTTGTTTTCGCAAAGAGGAAAAGGCTAATATTTTATTTTTATAATTTCATTTTCAATTCACACTATAATTTTTTACTTAATTCTTTATATTTGTTTCCCACAGTGTTAATTTTTTGTTATTGTATTCGAAGCATGAACGGTTTACCTATAATTAGAATAATTAATGTTAAAAATGTCGACTACACGGTTGTAATATACATAACACTACTTTATTATTGTTGTATTCACTGTTTAGAAACAATATCATTGCTTCGCCACAACTTTGCTGGACGCGGATAGTTTAAATTTTGATGTTTGTTTACGTTCTGTCAATACCGTGGCCGGGGTAGATCACAATAATGTTATAGTCGATAATGCAGATTTTAGAATATTATACTTGAATGCGCGTAGCGTAAGGAACAAATTACACGACATTGAAGTTTTTGTGAATAATTTTACATGTTGTATTGATGTTTTGGTAATAACTGAACTGTGGTTAGTGGAAGAAGAAAATAAATTCTTTAATATTAAAGGCTTTAATTCTTTTTTCTCAAACCGATTAGGAGGGTATGGTGGTACCGCTATCTATGTAAAAGACTATATTGAAGCACTTAAGTTATTTGCTGTAGATATTGATTACTGTCAGGTACTTGGAATCAAGCTAATTGATAAAGATATAAATTTAATTTCAATATACAGATCGCAAAGAAATTCGCTACAAAATTTTTATTCAATTCTTGAAGAATATTTAAGAAAATATTTGCGTTGTTTAATTTTTGGTGATTTCAATATTAATTTGCTTGATCCTGATGATACTGATGTTAGTAATTATATAGAAACAGTGCACCCAGAAAAATAATCCTTTAAATTTAAGAATTTACCAATTAAAACTAAGATATTTTCCCTATATTTTTTGCGCAAAGGAATTTAGGTTTTATTTTTAAGGATTTAAAATCTTTGGTTTTAAGTTTTGAAAATTATTCAATTTAAAAGAAAATAAATTTAAACTTAAGAAACTAAAACTTTAAATTTAAAGTAATCAAATATTCGCATTAGTTTTCCGCTTTGATAAGATCTAAAAAGCTTTAATTTAATTAATTATTTGTGTCTCCACTATTTTTCCAATGCCGGAGGTGCGAGATTTCGTTCCATCATCAATATCATGTTCACGAGCGGTCACCTAAATTTGTACTAACTGTAGCAAATGTTGCTTGACATCGTTGTTGAAGTTGTTGCGTCTCTTCTCTCTTGTCTACTCGCTCCCCATGAAACACAAAAAATATCAAATAAAGAGAAATGGATAATTTTAGTTTGTATATACTGTTATTATGTCATTAAAAATAAAGATTTTTAAACCTTTATTTTAAAGTTTCATTGTACTTTAAATTTAAGAATAAATCAATGAATTTAATGGATTTTACATTCATTTTTAAGAAAAACACAGTTCTTTATTTTAAAAGTACCCAATCTTTAACTTTGAAGTATTATAATTTTCTCAGTGTGCATTCATTAGGATTTCTTTTCATAAACAAATTGGAAAATGAATTTGCAACTCGATCTAAAAACTCGGTTAACACAATTATAGATCACATTTTAACTGACATATTTGTTTACAAGTACGATTTAAATATCTCTGATACGGCACTATCAGATCATAAGTTACTATTTTTGCAAGTTAGCAAAACAGAAATATCAAAACAGCTAAAAAGTATAACTTATCAAGTTCTTAACTACAATAAAGTGTTTTTAGATTCGGCTTGGGCTTATCTATTAAATAGTTTAAATATTGACGATTTCGTACACCATCTATCCGGGGTCATATCACGGAATTTAGAGATATTGGAAAAATGCTCACCAAGCAGGCATAAAACATGGTTAACCAGAGAAATCAAAAGCCTAATATACGAACGAAATAAATTATTTAAATTAAAGAAAAGATATCCTAGTGATAATTACATAGCTCGTAAACACAAATCTATTAGTATTGTTATAGCAAGGAAAATTAAGTGGATTAAAAGAAAACAATGTAATGACTATATTGCTAGAAATATTGATAAACCAAAGGAACTGTGGAATTATTTCAAACAAATCATCTATAATAAAAGTCAGAATACCTCATAAAAATTGTATCTCCAAATAGGTAGTGAAGTAGTAACAAGTCAACAGGAGGTCGCAGAGCGATTTAATTCTTACTTTATTAATGCCACAGTTGACATTGGAAGAAATTTTCCAAATCCAACAATTGATGATTTTGGATATCTACAGTACCAAATAACAGTACCTTTTTTACTAAACCCGACTTGCGACGCTGAAGTTAAAAATATATTACTTGAGCTGAAAGAAAACACTGCAACTGGAGAAGATAAAATTTCGGTGAAGTTTCTAAAATACACCTCAAATTATGTGATACCAGTAATTACAAAGTTTATTAACCAATCTTTCATTTCTGGCCAATTTCCCGGCTCCCTAAAACAAGCAAGGGTCACGCCAATATATAAATCTGGCAATGAGATGGAGTTGGCTAACTATCGTCCAATTTCCATATTATCAAGCGTTTCAAAGATCTTTGAAAAAGTTATGTTTCAAAGGCTCAGTGAATTTTTGTTTAGTAACAATGTTATTGCGGATAACCAATTTGGATTTACTCCGAATTCTAGCCCAGCAGCTGCTTGTCTTAATTTGACAGATTTGTTAATTAGAGCTTTTGAAAAGAAACAATTTTGTGGTTGCGTATTTCTGGATATTCGAAAGGCATTTGACTCTGTTCATCCAGGAATACTGATGATTAAGTTGAAAAAACTAGGTCTTACTGAAGTTTAATTGAATTGGTTCCAATCCTATCTTTCAAACAGAGAGCAAATAGTCAAAATAGGAAACTGCAGAAGTAAATCTGGTAAATTGAATAGGGGTGTTCCCCAAGGATCTGTTCTTGGACCTACTGTGTTTAATATATACATTAATGACATAACCTCTATTAATTTGCATGGACAAATTCAATTATTTGCAGATGATGGGGTTATTATATATAAGTCAGAGAACCTAGCAGATTTACTCAGCGAAATTAATTCAGATATGATTCTTCTAAGAAACTGGCTTAACCTAAATCATTTAATGCTGAACCACGACAAAACAAAATTTATGGTCTTTGAAAATAGGACTTTGGATGAGGAAGTTTTACAGGCAAACTCAATTACTTATAACTCTTTCATAATTGAAAGAGTTATTAAGTATAACTATCTGGGTTTGATGATTGATAGTAAGCTTAGTTGGAGTTCCCATACAGCGAAAATAAAAAAGGCGATCCTGCCATATATTTTTGCTATCAATCGGATAAAACATATACTACCTAAGAAGTCCCTATTGCTATTATACTATGCCTACATTCAGTCGCGCTTAACATATTTAAGCCGATTTGGAGTGGTTGTGCATCGTACAAGTTAGATGAATTGGAAATATTACAGAAGAGGGCATTGAAATATATCTTACATGTTCCAATAAGATATCCAACGGAATTATTATTTGATGAGTTTTTATCGGTTAGATTACTGTTTCAGCGAGAATTGCTAGTCTTGGTCTATAAAATAGTAAATCGATTAATCAAACACAATATGAAGATAACAAAATTATCGAACATGCATAATTATGAAACGAGACGTCAGTCGCATTTTCAAATAGATTTTTTTTCCAGTTCTGCATCAAGAAATAATGTTGTTTATCGCGGACTGCTTGAATTTAACGAGTTACCGGCGGAAATAAGAAATTCGGCTACCCAAAATAATTTTAAGTCGAAAATCATTGATTATCTAAAAAATGGAACTACGTAATGCTTCTTAAATTAAATTCTAACACTGTGTGATTGTACAATTGTATTATTAACGATAGTATTATTATTATAATTATTTTTTTCTCTTTATTTATGATTTTGTATGAATATGTAATATTTATATATGTATTATATTTAGTATTATTATTACTTTTCATTATATATTTAGTATGTGATTTAAATGCAAACTATTAAAAGTTTTTATTACGGTAGTCAGCTGTTTAAGCGATATATGTAGTTGTGCTGTAACCCTCGATGGTTCGAGCAACTAAAAAAAAAAAAAAAAAAAATAACTATTGAAATAGCTTTATATGCAATCTGTTTACTAAACTCTATGTAAAATAACAAAAATGTAATATTTAATATAAAGCGAATGTAATTTAAATTGTCTTATAAAAAATAAAGGAAAAAAAAAGTACTATACTGAGTTTAAATTCATTCAAATAATCAGCTATCTAGCTTACTAGCTATTCGCTTGTCACGTGGAGAATTTGTCCGATCTCAAACAACATCCAAAAAGATTTCAATTTTATTTTAACTATAGTAACTTGTCCCAAATTTCTAAAATTCGTTCTTCTTGAAAAATGTCTCTCAATTTGCAAGCCTTTCAACTTTCATCTGGAGTCCATTCGAAGTTCAAACGCGACTAAATATTTGTGTTGGGTGCTTTGCAGGGAATGTGGTCATCCATTAACCCGCATCCAAACGATTGTTACAAAAAATGTCGTCGGCTTACATTGGCCTATTTATAGCGAAAGTATGATGTTAAATCCAGATTTAGTTTTGCTCAAAATTTTATCTTGACGATGATTGGTTACTTTTTAGATACCGTTAAAGTTAGCCGGAAGTTGCCAACCGAGAATAAAAAGTACATAATGTAGATTGGATTACTCAATTCGAAAGTAAAAAACGGTAACGCAGATTGTGTTATCCCAGCCAAAAATACAAAATGAAGTCGATATCAATCGGTATAGTGTTTAGCCTAAAAGTTACTAAGGATGCATTATTATTGAAGCTCTTTGTTAATATTTTTATATGGCAAAACCTGGTTCCAGTTTACCGTGAACAATTGTGGAAAACTAGCGAAACCCAAAAAAATATTTTAATTGGAATGAAATCAGCCTCTAGAGTGTTATGCCTGGAAATGGATTACATTAATGTGACTGACTTGTCAATAGCTATAGCAGGAAAAAAATTCAGTTCAACTTTCATGTGGGACATCTCCGAAAATTCGATTTTAAAAAATCATGAGAAAATTTGTATAAAATGAGCCTGGTTTACTATGAAAACCAAAACAATTTCTCAATGTTCCGTGTTTCTTATGTTACGTTCAATGCTTTAAAGAAATCAAAGGAAAAATTTATTTTATTTTAACAAAAATTAATTTTCGAACAAAAATTTTTTGGCTTATGTTTCCCGTGGGAAACCCCGGAAAACTCGATTTCCCAAAAAATCATTATAAATTTGTATAAAATGAGCCTCTTGGGTATTATGTCTGGAGATGCTTCCCACGGAAGCTTGTACTGAATATTTTTCCTACAATAGCTATTTACAAGTCACATCAATATATACGATTTCCAGACATAACACTCTAGAGGCTGATTTTATACATTCATTTCTCATTTTCGGCTGGAAACTTTTTCAAATTTTCCGAGATATCCCACGATAAACTTAAACTGAATATTTTTCCTACAATAGCTACCGACAAGTCATATTAATGTAATCCATTTCCAGATATAACACTCAAGAGCCTGATTTAATAAAAATTTTGAAGCTTAATAAAGCCATACCGAGTTGTCCAGAACGTCATCGCGTTGATGTTTCTGGATATTCTTCTACACTGCCCCGTACACGATCAATGTTCACCTGGTTCTGCACTATTTTTCGTTTTTCCTGTTCGTGGCAAGGTTGCAACTGAACCTTGTTGTCGGAACCGTGCAATTAAACAATTAATTCCAGTTTGGCTAGGTGTATTTCTGGTGTTGAAATAATTTTAATAGGCTCGTAGCGTCAGTAAAATTGAAAACCCATTGGAAAAACAAAATTCTTCCACTTTGGTTCGTTGCTCTTTCGTGTAATTTTGCATGTTGGTGTTATAAGGTTCGATTACCAAAATCTGAAAATAATAATAAACAAAAATGTTATTAAATTTTTGACTTTTGACCCAACCTGTACATTCATTTATTACTTTCTTCTGGAAACTTTTTCAAATTTTCCGAGGTCCCCCACGGAATATTTGAAATAAATATATTTCCTGTGATAGCTATTAACAAGTCACATCAATGTAATCGATTTCCAGATATAATACTCTAGAAGCCGATTTTATACTCTTATTTCTTACTTTCGGCTGGAAACTTTTTAAAATTTTCCGAGATTTCTCACGAGAAACTTGTACTGAATTTTTTTCCTGCAATAACTATTGACATGTCACATCAATTTTATCCATTTCCAGAAATAACACCCAGAGGTTGATTTTATATATACTGTTAAAGTTAGCCGAAAGTTGCCAGGTGAAAGTGAAAAGTCGATAATGCAGATTGTAGTACTCCAGCCGAAAGTAAAAAAAAAAACGGTAAAACAGATTGTGTTAACCCAGCGGAAAATGAAAAATGAAGTCAATATCGATCGGTAATGTTTATACTAAAAACTACTAAGGAATATAAGAAGGATGCATGATTATCATTGAATACCATTGTTAATATTCATATATGGCAAAACCTGGCAGCAGTTCCTCGTGGAAAATTCTGGAAAACTCGGAACACCCAAACAAATATTTTATTTGGAATAAAAACCTCCTCTAGAGTGTTATGTCTGGAGATGTATTTTGTTGATCGCAGGAAAAAAAATTCAGTTCATGTTTCCCGTGTGAAATCTCGGAAAATTCGATTTTCCAAAAATCATTAGAAAATTTGTATAAAATCATCCTCTAGAGTGTTATGTCTGGAGATGTTTTTTATTGATGTGACTTGTCAATAGCTATCGCAGTTCAAGTTTCCCGTAAGGCTTTAACGGGAAACTTGAACAGAATTTTTTTCCAGCGGTAGCTATTGACAAGGCACATCAATGTAACTCATTTCAATAATCCATTTCCAGACATAATACTCTAGAGGCCGACATTTATTATTTACTTTCGGCTGGAAGGTTTTTCAAGTTTTCCGAGATTTTCCACGGGAAACTTGAACTGAACCTTTTTCTTGCGATAGCTATTGACAAGTCACACCAATTTAATACATCTCCAGACATAACACTCTACATAGGCAGATTTTATACAAATTTTCTAATGATTTTTGGAAAATCGAATTTTCCGAGATTTCCCACGGGAAAATTGAACTTTTTTTCCTGAAGAAGAATTTTGTTGAATAAAATTTTGGAAACGTTCATTAGCTTTTGCCAAATTATTTAACGTGTTCATCAAAATATGCTTAAATAGGCATAAAAAAAAAACTTACAAATTTCGATAATCGGTTAAATTAAATAAAAACAATCAAAAGTCGATTATTTGCATGCTACACGTTAAGGTAACACCCGTTACAGTAACAAAATTACTTTGTTATTTCACCAACATCTTAAAAATAAAAGTTCGATGAAACCGAAATCTGACGTCATTGGATTAAGGAATCATTTTTCTTTTAAGTTCATGTTTAGTCGAATTTAAATTTGAGCAAAAACTTTAAAATTATTCAAATCAAAATCGAATTATTGAAAAAATAGCATTTGTCATTATTTATCTCGTAAACAAAGTCGTTTAGTATAAGAGAGTATAACACCGGCCTTCTCCATCGAAAGGCCTGGATGCAAATAGTATATTTTTTTTTAGCAAGCGGTGAAAGGTCACACTAACCACGTAGGTTGCCCAGTAATAACAAACAAACATATTCCGTACTACAAAAAACAGGAATATTGCAAAATTTATTTCATCAGTGGTTATTACAATTGCCCGATGCCATATTACTGAATAGCTAGATCCTGATTTTGATTTTTTAAATCTAAACTTGTTCAAATTTTCACAGATGTAAATGTTTATGTAAACCACATCTTGGCTGGTTAAATTATTCGAAGCGCCATAAGTCAGGGGACACGAATGTCTCAAATTTGCCGAATCCCTCTGTAAGCGGCTCTTAAAGAGAAAATAAAGGGATTTCGATCATAATTTTGTAAATAACTTTTGTGAATTAAATATTAAATATATTAGAAATTAATTAACAGCGTCAACGTAATAAAAATGCTCTGTTTACTCTTCGGTCTGTAATTCAACTCAAAATTAATGAAATGTTTCTTCGTCAGGAAGGCTGAAATTAATCAATGCAATAAAAATATTTTTTTTGATAAAATGTTAGTAATTCAAAAAATATAAAACTTTTCGAGATTTCCCGACATTACTCGAGAGAAAATTTTAAAACTCTCGAATTTTTCAGAAATTAAATTCGACTGGAAACAAAATTCTCGGTTTCTTGAGAAAATAAATTTCTCGGTAAATTTCATAGTCTCTATTTTCTAGCTCTCCAATTGATAAATTTTGGCAATTATTTTGTTCTTTTGCTCGTCTCCTTTCGTGGTGGCAGATAGTTCGGATAACTATTAAATAATACTGTTGTCTTTCTACAATACTTCAAAATATAATTCCCATATTTATTTAATGGTTTTTGACTCCCATCCGGAATTTGTGGGAAAATTGTCCCTGGTGATATTTGTAGTTTAAATATGGATTATCATTAAATAAAGATGACGTTGTTGAAGCTAATTCATATTTAAATATGACAGCAACTCTTGCGAATTTTTGTCACGCAAACAATTCGATGGAATATCTCTAGCGAATTTATAACAAAAGTTCCGTTATTAACCTTGAATCCGTGAACTTTAGCTGCAACATTAGTAGGTTTGCATTTTTTTATGATAGGAATACAATGTCCGACCCCAGATAATAGGGCCGAAGGAATTTTTCACAGCTGGAGTTCATTATAATTTAGGATCTCAAACCTTCGATGGAAAATTTTATTAAAATCCTTCCACAAACGCTACCCAGATTCTTTTCGTGATGTTCCGCAATATTCCTTGAATTTAACTCTTGTTTTATTTAAAAAATCCGACCGCAAATGATATGACCCAAGCAACTCCTCAGAGCGTGAATAATTCTTTTTTATGCGAGGAACTATACAGAATCGGCTTAATAAATTAGATAAAATATTAGGGCTAATTATAGACCTTTATTAACTTAATTAAATTAATTCAATATATATTTCTCAAAATTAATTTAATAATACAAAAATTATTTCTCCAAATTTTCGGTGTTGTACACCATTCTCAAGGAGTTTGCATTACCAACTACTACAATTTTTTGAACAACAAAGTTTTTTCTTTTTCGTCATTGAAAAATGTCAGAAAATAAGGAAAACAATTTGTTTGAATTGTTGACCTAGTGAACTTGAATTTTAATATTTACTTCGAACAGCTGATTTTTCAAAATAAACAAACAGTACGTAATACAAATTATCGGCTACATAGATGTTTTGATTTTGTATGACATCATCGAACATAATTTTTTATAATATTAATGTAATTTCCTTGCAACCTGTTACTATCAACTTTATAGTTAACCGGATTCTTTGATAACCATATGTGACCAGCCTCTTTAAATAATCTTTTATTTTTCTTAATTTCGTAATCTACTGTTATACAATTATCAAAGTCAAAATCGTGATTATTTTCATGCACATGCTTCACTAATGCTGATCTGTAGTGATTGTGTGTTAATGTTGCATGTCTTTTTATATGCGCTACGTCCGTCTTATGTTGTTGTACTCTCTGTGCTTTCGTTTTGCTTGTTTCCCCTACATAACAAGAATCACAGTCTTTACATAGAATTTTATAAATGACACCATCCTTTTGCTCGACTGGTATTTTATCTTTTAATTTAGAATATGTGTCCGAAACTTTGCAAATAATTTTGTTAGCTAATACGATTTTAGAATTTGTTTTTAAAGTTTTGTGAATTTTTTCCGTTAAATTTGGTACATATGCGATTGAGCTAAACTTAATTTCTTCTAAATTATTTGAATTTTTATTTTCATATGTATATAACGTTTTTGTAATCAATTTTTGGATAAGTTTAATCGGGTAATTATTTTATTATGTTAGATGTTGTATCTCTTTTCACAAATGTACCATTGGAAACGGCAAAATTAGCAATTTGTGAAAGATGGCAAGAAATTGAACAAAATTGCGTTTTAACAAAAGATGAATTTTTGAGAGTATTGGATGTAAGTGTTCGAGATAATAACTATTTTAAGTATCAAGGCATTTTCTATAAACAGAAATTTGGACTAGCAATGGGTAACCCGTTATCACCAATATTGGCAGATACACACTTAGAAATTTTCGTGTATATGTAATGCAACATACATTACATATAAGTCCAATCCAAATTTGCATTCTATTTTAATACATACCATTGCATTAAAAAAAAAAACTTTTGGTTACATTTAAATTTAATACTAGATTATATTATATTTTAATGTTGTGCTTAAATTAAATTTCAATACTAATAGCATTTTTAATTTTTAATGTTAATTGAATTATTTTTAAGTGCACCGCTATATTAAAATTGTAATTCAATGATGCATCAAAATTAATTGTTGACTTACATTTGAAATTTTAAGTCTAATTTGAATTAAAATTAAGTGTAATACTAATTTGAAAATTTAATTTAATTTACATTGAAATTAAATTAATTTTGCACTGTAAATTAAATCATGGTTGCATAGAATTTAGTGCATGCTTGAATTTCAATTTAATTCTTGGCTACATTGGAAATAAATACAATATTGGGTTTAAATTAAAATGGTCATTGTATTTGAATTAAATTCACATTTGCTTTAAGTTAATTAAACTAAGCAATTTATTATGTATTTAAATAACTAATTATCATGACATATTATTTTTTACGTACTTGGTAAGATTCAAACAAGAAATCTATAAAACTGAATAAAACATTTGTATATTTTTCTAATAGTTCTTTATTAACTTAAACTAGATAATACAGTATATATACTGTATGTATATTCGTAAAATTTCAATACAAAATATCTATTACTAAATGGTAAAATCAGTTCAAAAATTTCGAAATATAATGTTTTAAAATATATGGATTATTATCTTTTCTCGAATATTTTTTTCAAAGCTTTGTTTGTACTTTAAGCTGCTATATGGAACTAATATATTGTCTTTTTTCTTATTAATCAACTTAAATCCATTATGAAAAAAGTCGTACTGAACTTCGAATTCCGAAACCATAAAGTAAAATTCATTTCCATTTTTAATAATTAGGTTAATTTCAAAAAAATGTATGTCTAATTCTTCACATTTGGACATTATAAAAAATCCAATTACTTAAAATTATAGCTTTAAAAAAATTCGATTCAATTTTCAGAACATACTAATTCAATTTGTAGCTCTGTATACCAAAATCAAAATGTAAGGAAACTTAAAACCTACAATTTAACTTAAAATTTATACTTGATATATTGCTTCCGAGTAACCACGAAATTTACTGATAACTTCTTCCACGACAGGTGTTGTTTTTATATCGGAAAAATTATAAAACATTTTCGAAATTAATTTCCAGAAGTTTGATAAATGTTCATTAAAGTTTTGGTTAAATACGTAATGACATTTAAAAAGTAAATCAAACGTTTGTAGGAACGAGAATCCTTCTGGCACAGCGATTAATTGGTTTTCAACATTAATAAAATAATTTGAAATGGCAAGTTTGTTGGCACAAGTTACTATGATATGCGGATTCTTGTTATTACTGGTCAATAATTCTTAAGCTGTAACATGAAATAAAAATCAACTAATTACAATAGTATTTGGTGGTGAGTTCTTAAAAAGTTTCGTTAAAGGTTTAATTTAATTAATTTTAAAGCACTGCTATTAGTAGAAAAATATTAATTAAAATAAAAATTACGTTGTTACTTACAGGTTTAAATTCTATTAGGCACTTTTCCATAGCCTGCACACATATCCTGGGATGATTTTTCGAACTTTTCCCACTAGCTGTCTGTGGACATAATGTTACCAAAGCAAGCATCTGCTGCAAACATGTTTCAAATTCTGTAAATAGAAAATAGTTAGTCAAATTTCACAATATAAGATTGCATTAATGTACCAGTTGGTTCTTTCGACAAAATTATTTTTCCGGTATCCTTTAGTATAATTTTTATAAATTTCTCGAATCGTTCCCAATTTTCAAAGAATATATTATTCTGACTTGTGAAACGTAATTTGAAGTCGTATAATATCTATAAAATTATATTATCGTCAAATACTTATTTACATAAAATCGAACTATTTATGACAACTTACCAAATCTGGATCTGTGAAGAAAAACAGAAAATTCGCCACTATGTTAAAATCTACTTTGTTTGATATTAATCTGGATCGTAGCTCGCACGTTGACTTCAATTTTTCCTTAATTAATTTTTTCTGTATTCTAACATCTGCATTTTTTAAAAATATTAGTTCTTCATTGGTATCTTCACAAACATTTTCTGTCTCAATATTGACATCACTATGTTTCCGCTTCCTGACGCGAGTTCCTTCTACCTGTCTGTACTTCTCCTGTAAGTTTCTCAGCTTGTTGGCTATAAAGCCTTTGTTGGTCTTTGGATCATACAAAATATTCTATAAAGTAATTTTTAATATGAATTTATGTTTGAATATTGTATATACGTGTATTATGTATATTATATAGCCGCGCGGGGCGCTGGATCAATGAATTAATCACTATTATCCGTTAAAAAATTATTACGAAACTCCATAATGAAACGGCCAAATCCCTCTATGGGATGTAGCGCCAGCGAAAAAAAAAAATAATTATCATATATTAATCTTACTGTGCCGTCTAATTCTTTCAACTGGGGGAATAAATGGCTAATTGCGTTTGCTAGTTCTGTTTTTTGATTTGAATTTGGGTATTGTCCAAATTTTTTCACGAGACAATTCACTCCTTCTCTGATTATCGCACGTCTCTCAATTAATGTTAAAGGTTTTAAGATAGTCTCAGGGTTAGCTTTCTTTAACAAAACATACGAGTTTGCACTTTGCCAGAAATGTGCTTCCAAATCCTATAAAGGAATTATTGGTAATATTATAAGTAAATTTTGTAATATTATTCAAGGCACTTACATCTGCTGTAATTTCATTATTTTTTATAACAAGAAAACTGTTGTTTCTTGGAATCGTAGTAGCTGTACATGTATTCTCTTTAAGTTTAATTTTCAAATAGAATGAAGAATGCAATCGATATTGTTCAATTATTTCTAAAAAAGTTTCGGGTGGAATTATAATACCTTGCGGATCAGTAAAATGCGCAATATTCAATGCAGATATGTCGTGATTTAGGGCGGCTAAAACAAGTAAACTAATTACAATGTAATCTTAGCACAACGCAACATACGAGAATTTAAAGGCAATTTTGTATTAACACAAATTGCACTCAAACACATTTTTAATGCAATTTTGCATTAAAATTAATTTTCAGTGCAATTTTGTATTAAAAATGCATTTATATACACTTTTAGATTTTTCACACTGTGTTTTAATGCAAATTGTTTTAATACAAAATTGTACCTTAAAATTCTTCATTTTGCGGTTTGTTTGATTTTAATGATATTACCTGATAAAATGTAATCTTCGTAACATAAATTTATATGTTCTGAGCACAATTTTATAATTTTTATGAATTTTATATCCCTTGCATATTCTACTTTAATAAGCGAAGCGTTGATATAAGGATCATTTTTGATTTTAACACATAAAACAAACAGCGGACTGGACTTATTTTGCTAAACGACTTTTAAAAAACAACTTTCTGGAATAATAGTACCGCTACCATCCATAAAATATTCAATATTCTCAGTGGCACATGAGGTATATATTGATGCTGAAATGATTAAATTAGTAAATTACTAAATTATTATTATTTTTGCTTTCAAATCATTACCAGCTAAAACGAAGTCATTATAACACAATTCATCACTATGATTTTCGATTTCTATATATTTTATTTCACTGTTTATTTTAAATTTTAGAAATAACGCCATTTTCACAGAACTCACCGTAAATATTTTTTTTAGGTTAAACAATATTACTTTGATAGTGCATTAACAAAATATGAATATTATTTCATAAAATTTGAACCTCTTTGCTCAATTACAATATAATATTATATTGCTCACGTATAATCAGTTACGCAAAAAAAAATTTTATATAAAAATCAGGAACCACTTTACAAAGCAGGAGTTACAGAAGTAATGACAAAAAAGGATTTATTCAAAAACGGGAAAAATGTACTGTCATAAGGTGTTCCAATAAAACTTATGTAACGAACCTATAATTTAAATAAAACTTAAAATGTTTGAAATACATATAAAATTTCGGGTATAATATTTTTATATCAGATTAATGACAGATACTCTTCTAACATTATTTCTAAAACTAGAAATTTTTCTAAAGAATTAAATTCAAATAAATAACAATTTTAAAAAACAGCATGAAACTTTTTTTGTAACACCCTTTATGTTTAGTTAGTTTAATACGGTACTTTTGAAATAAAAAAAAAAAAATTTTAAATACAATTATATTCAAATTTAAGTTTATTGAATTATGATTTGAATTTAAACATGATTGAAATATAATGTATACTAGTTTTAAAAACCCTAAGAGTAAGCCAAGATGAGTTAAAATATAAGTAGTTAAATGCTATAATTAAAATTAACTTTAAATGCAAATAGAATAAATTTTTTTAATTAAGGTAACATATTTTTTAATGCAAAAAAGTATTAGGAATTAATGTTAGGTTAAAATTTAATTATAATGCAACAGAAATGAAATAAAAATAATTTAGCTTAGTTTAAAAATGGTATATCTAGAACAATTTGCATTAAATTCCACATATTTAATTTAATTGCATTTAAAATGAATGTTATTACATTATAATAGCATTTTAATGCAAGCATACCTATTGAAATCTAATGTAGATTAAATTTAAAAATACAGAAATGTAAGATTGCATTAATTTTTTGCATTGAAAATTCTAAGTGTGTATAGTTTTGGAAAAACTATTTAACGAAAAATTACCTTTGTTACAACAACAACCAAATTTCATTTATAAATATGTTGATGATATCATTTTAGCCACATCTGAATCAAACATTGACAATATAAAAGTACTTTTTAATTCATTTCATAATAAACTTAAATTTACCGTTGAAAAAGAAAATAATAACACATTACCATTTTTAGATCTTAAACTCCACAGACGAGATAAAATTATTAAATCTGAATGGTATAAAAAGGATATAGCGTCAGATACGCTATTAAATTTCATTTCGACACATCCTTACCAAATGAAAAAGAATGTTGCTCATTCTTTTATTAAACGAGTCTTATACCTGTCAGATAGTGAATTTAGACAAAAAAACATCTCTGAAATTATTAAGATATTAACAAAAAATAATTACCCGATTAAACTTATCCAAAAATTGATTACAAAAACGTTATATACATATGAAAATAAAAATTCAAATAATTTAGAAGAAATTAAGTTTAGCTCAATCGCATATGTACCAAATTTAACGGAAAAAATTCACAAAACTTTAAAAACAAATTCTAAAATCGTATTAGCTAACAAAATTATTTGCAAAGTTTCGGACACATATTCTAAATTAAAAGATAAAATACCAGTCGAGCAAAAGGATGGTGTCATTTATAAAATTCTATGTAAAGACTGTGATTCTTGTTATGTAGGGGAAACAAGCAAAACGAAAGCACAGAGAGTACAACAACATAAGGCGGACGTAGCGCATATAAAAAGACATGCAACATTAACACACAATCACTACAGATCAGCATTAGTGAAGCATGTGCATGAAAATAATCACGATTTTGACTTTGATAATTGTATAACAGTAGATTACGAAATTAAGAAAAATAAAAGATTATTTAAAGAGGCTGGTCACATATGGTTATCAAAGAATCCGGTTAACTATAAAGTTGATAGTAACAGGTTGCAAGGAAATTACATTAATATTATAAAAAATTATGTTCGATGATGTCATACAAAATCAAAACATCTATGTAGCCGATAATTTGTATTACGTACTGTTTGTTTATTTTGAAAAATCAGCTGTTCGAAGTAAATATTAAAATTCAAGTTCACTAGGTCAACAATTCAAACAAATTGTTTTCCTTATTTTCTGACATTTTTCAATGACGAAAAAGAAAAAACTTTGTTGTTCAAAAAATTGTAGTAGTTGGTAATGCAAACTCCTTGAGAATGGTGTACAACACCGAAAATTTGGAGAAATAATTTTTGTATTATTAAATTAATTTTGAGAAATATATATTGAATTAATTTAATTAAGTTAATAAAGGTCTATAATTAGCCCAAATATTTTATGTATATAAGAAAGACCTTCGGAAATAAAAATTTTAATAAATTAGATATAAAATTTCACTAAAGTCGATTGACAAACGTAAGTGTTCCATTTGGTTCTGGACTGGTTATATAATAAACCAATTTCTCTTTGGCAAATCTTATTTTTTTACTTAGGGTTTGTATTTATTTATATACCAAAGTATTATTAGAATTATCCCGAATATTTGTTAAATTTTGTTAATGTTTTATTTAAGAGACTTCATCCCTGCCCCAAACGGAACTTCTGCGATTATGCACCAACTCCAATGAAATTTGGTCTGATTTAATCAACATATTAGATGAAAATGAGTTAGTTGCAATATGCCGGATTTTGAAGCTTTTCTAGAAGAGATTTCACTACAAATCTGTTTTCCAAATAGTCGTCACTTCTAAACCAATTTTATAAAGCTATTTTTTGTTTGTTGTTTTTTTCATCAAATTTAAACGTTTCTAACCTGGTCATCCTAGTGACAACAACGCAATTGTGCCTCTTAATTTATTATTAACAAATCCTCAGCTAAAACTACTTAAGCTATTCATTGTGTGTTCAATGGTTAAGAATCATTGCGGTAACTTATAAATTATTTCGAAGTTGATGAAAATACGAGGTTTGATCAAAATACGGGAATTTTTTCTTCACAATTAGTTTTCTTATGTTGGTACCTATTGGTAGCTGTCGGGAAGTTGTATACTTGTGGAAAGAATGGAACAAAGAATTTGTGGTGAATTTTCCTTTAAGAATGGAATGAAGTACAAAGCCATATTGAAGATGTTGAATGATTTGGCGAGCCTTCTATGAAGCATCTATAAGTGGTATAAGCGTTTCAAAAACCATTAAAACGTTTAATATGTGACGAAATCGTTGAAACCCGAACACAACAACAACCAATGGCATCGTCAAAAAATGAAACAAAACGATTATGGACAATTGCTCACTATCAGAGAGTTCGTTGATGATGTTGGTATATCATTTGGCTCATGTCAAACGCTTTTTCCAATGTTTTGGGTATAAATCGTAGTGACAGCAAAATTGACTCCGAAATTTCTGAATTTACACCAAAAGAAGTACCGAATGAACATTGTTCAGAAGTGCAATCGTCGTGCATGGAAGTTTCCTAAATAGGCAAGACCGATAAGAGCTCGTCAAGTTCGAAAGAATGTGAAGGTTCTGCTCACTGTTTTAATGTTATTTTCGATTTCAACGGCACAGTATACTGTGAGCTCTTACCACCATTGCTTCAAAGAAGATATATTACATTGTATCTCAAATATATTGTATCGGACATGTATTCTGTTCAATTGGGTATAATCTCTAAAAATTCTGCACAAAATATTTTAAAGCAATAAAATTAAATTTAACACATATTTTCTCACAAATGAAGATAATCATAATGTTTGAAGTAATACAATTCAAGGTAACATATGAAGACCTAAAATTTAGCTTGCAAAATAATATTGCGTATTTGCAAACCTAAACATAAATTGATTAAAACATTTTCTACCTAAAAACCCATAAGTCACATAAATCGAATTCATTTTTTTTTTTATTTATCCGCATTGTGTTTTGCTATCTATTTATAACAAATATAAATTATAACCTTCTTATGAATTATGAGGGTAACTAAATCCTATATAAGAACAGAACATAATTTTGGATTATTGATTTGAAACTTTCAATTACCAGACTGTGAAGATAAACCAGAAATCACAATTTGTCCACAGCTACATAAGTACATACTATTTTGTAGTGTCGAGAAACCATATAGATAAGAACAATTATACAGAATCGTTAAAAGATTTATGAAGGCTAATATTACCGATACCGACCGATAAATTTTGGAAAAAATAATTTTATTTTTTTGGTTTGTGTTAAATTGGTTCCAATAAATTGATGAAATAAGCTATTTTGTGTCCGTAAACTATAAATTAGAATACAATACAATGGTAATTTTGGATTACCTTTTTATGTTATTTTTTGTGGCAGAATAATTTATGATGCCCATTAATGCGGTTGGTGTATGCCAATTTTTTATTTATGAGGTTACTTGAAAACACCAAAATAATTGAATTTATACCAAAATGATACAACATTCAATTTTATCATACGAAGTGGTTATCACTATCAAATGGTAACAATACAATACAGTAAAACGGAATACGAAAACAAGCTTGAACCGTGGAACCCAATCATGCCTCTCTCAATTTTTTAAGACAATCTTTACCTTAATGTTACGTGATTTTTCCACTTGGAGACCAGCAATAAACATCAGTATAGTCCTCCAAGAATTTGTGTAATTCTCTGTATTATTTTGGAATGACTGCAGTAAAGTCCTAGGACAAACAGGTAGAGCACATAACTAATCTATTCTAATATATAGGACAGCAAATTATAAAAACTCCTAACATAGAAGGCCTATTGATGGAACACAAGATTTTTTGTGCTGTTGGATGATCACAAAAAATAATCGTTCTCAAGAGAAAAAAAATAGTGACGGTGGTCATGTTCCAAACAACAAACAAAAAAATGGTTCTTGCGCAGGATTTCTGGTCTAAATTAATTTTTAATGTTTGAAAATTTATTGCATTTTAGTATCTTATATTTTATCTAGTCAGTTCGACAATCAATAAATGAAAAATACAAAAAAAAAATTAACAAAATTTTACAGTTTATCAATATACATACAATTTTACCGATATTTTGGAATTAGTGGATAAAATGAAAACGCTTAAACCAGAATTAGCGGATAATGCAAAAATTATTTCATGTGTACCTACCAGCGACGCAGTTGGATCGTTGAATGAAATTTTTCAGCGTTTAAATTGACTAGAAAATAGTAGTTAAATTTGGGAATTATTCCGAAAATGGCTTGAAAATGGTTAATATGGTGACGGTATTTTGTACTAACCTTTTGCGAGATTCGAGTATAACTTCAAATACTTTTATGATCCTACAATAATCTTAAAAAATCAAGACATTACTTAGAATCTCAAAAAACTGCATATCAGAACTGCGATGCCTGCGTTCAATTCCGGAAATATAATCTACTCCAAAAAATTAAAGGAACACTAATTTTTTTCAATTTTTTTAGTGTTTTTTGAAGAGCTGTATCTTAGTAAAATACGGTCGTACAGAGATGAAAAGAAAAGCATTTTAAAGCTTCAAATCTCTAGTTTTGAGATTTTTGAGCGGAAAATTTTTGTGAGATACCGTTATTACGCAATCATAAGAAAGAGCGCGAAGAAAAAAAATCCGATTTTTTTTTTTTTTTGTAAGGTGCCATGAGCTCGGAAAATTTGTTTTAAGTTAAACCAATGCATAGGTCGGTTAGCCTGTTAATTAGGCGTAAATTTAATTTCATTCTGGTCTCTCTATGTCAACTTTTTGCTGAGATATCTGACTTTGAATCAAAAAAGATCCTTTTGCCTTTGATCATCGATATCTCAGCAACCAATGACTGCACAGTAAACTTTAGGGCAGCCTTAAAAACTTCAGTAAATTTCCTACAAGACCCTTTAATGATTAGTTGAGAACAAATTTTTTTTTTCACTTTCAATACTGATTTGAAAAAAGTACAAAAAAACGACTTTTTAGGTTGTCTTAGTAAATCTACCGTTACTTTACAAATATTGATGAAAAGACTAATGTTGCCAGGTCATTTTACAGTTTAATGTACTCCTAATAGCCCTGTATTATTTTCAAATTGATCCATCCAACCGTTTTTTCGGACAGATTGATCAAAGTTTTGCAAAACAATTAAAGGAACAAGTATTCATCAAAATAAAAAAACGACTTTTTTCACATTTTGCGTTAGTTACTTGTTAACCCTTAACGATCCGTACGATTTTTTTGTAATACTCGCCGATAAGAGACAATAGAAAATTAAATAAAGTTCTGCAATATGACCAATTATTATGGAACATGGCCATTTCTCATCTGATTTTAGTGAAATTTGGTATGCGTTATTGAAATGGTATTCTAAAACGATTCGTGGATGAAGTTCTGGGAAATGGCCAACTAGGAAGAAACTTGGCCATTTATTAACCGATTTTGATGAAATTTGGTATGCGCGATGGAAATGGGATTCTAAAATGATTTTTGGATAAAGTTCTGGAATATGGCCAACTAGGATGGAACTTGGCCATTTCTTATCCGATTTTGACGAAATTCAGCATGTACGATGGAAATGGGATTCTAAAGTGATTTTTGGATAAAGTTCTGGAATATGGCCAACTAGGATGGAACTTGGCTATTGCTCATCCGATTTTGATGAAATTTGGTATGGGCGATGGAAATGGGATTCTAAACTGATTTTTCGATAAAGTTCTGGAATATGGCCAACTAAGAAGGAACTTGGCCATTTCTTATCCGATTTTAGTGAAATTTAGTATGCGCGATGGAAATGGAATTCTAAACTGATTTTTGGATGAAATTCTGGAAAATGGCCAACTAGGAAGGAACTTGGCCATTTCTTATCCGATTTTGATGAAATTTGGTATAAGCAATGGAAATGGGATTCTAAACTGACTTTTGAAAAAGTTCTGGAATATGGCCAACTAGGATGGAACTTGGCCATTTGTTATCCGAGTTTGATGAAATTTAGCATGTACGATGGAAATGGGATTCTAAAATGATTTGTGGATGAAGTTCTGGTATATGGCCAACTAGGAAGGAAATTGGCCATTTCTTAGCCGATATTGATGAAATTCAGCACGTGCCTTAGAAATGGGATTCTAAACTGATTTTTGGATAAAGTTCCAGAATTTGGCCAATTGTCATGGAACTTGGAAGTTTTGTATCCTATTTTTATGAATTTCAGCATTCACGATGAAAATGAGATTCTAAAATAAATCATTAAATACCTGGAATGACGATTTTAGTTTTTCACTTTTAAAGCACATGTCGAATTTCTTTTATTCGTTTAAGGAATAAGCAAGCGCCTTTCAACTTTAATATATAACTTTAACAAAAAGTAATTTTAGAGTTTTATTTCTATAGTACATGCTGAATTTGTTTAAAATCGGATAAAAAATGGCCAAGTTCCATCCTAATACGGCTTATTCCAGAATTTCATCTAAACATAATTTTAAAACCCAATTTTCATTACAAATGCTGAATTTCATCCCTTTTCCATCGCGAACATCAAATTTCATCAAAATCGGTTAAGAAATAGCCAAGTTCCATCCCAGTTGGCCATATTCCAGAACTTTATCTAAAAATCAGTTTAGAATCCCATTTCCATCGCGCATACCAAATGTCATCAAAATCGGTTAAGAAATAGCCAAGTTCCATCCCAGTTGGCCATATTCCAGAACTTTATCGAATAATCAGTTTAGAATCCCATTTCCATTGCGCATACCAAATTTCATCAAAATCGGTTAACAAATAGCCAAGTTCCATCCCAGTTGGCCATATTCCAGAACTTTATCGAAAAATCAGTTTAGAATCCCATTTCCATCGTGCTTACCAAATTTCACTAAAATCGAATGAGAAATGGCCAAGTTCCATCCCAGTTGGCCATATTCCAGAACTTTATCGAATAATCAGTTTAGAATCCCATTTCCATCGTGCATACCAAATTTCATCAAAATCGGGTAAGAAATGGCCAAGTTCCTTCCTAGTTGGCCATATTCCAGAACTTTATCTAAAAATCAGTTTAGAATCCCATTTCCATTGCGCATACCAAATTTCATCAAAATCGGTTAAGAAATAGCCAAGTTCCATCCCAGTTGGCCATATTCCAGAACTTTATCGAAAAATCAGTTTAGAATCCCATTTCCATCGTGAGTACCAAATTTCATCAAAATCGGTTCAGAAATGGGCAAGTTCCATCCTAGTTTGCGATATTCCAGAACTTTATCCAAAAATCACTTTAGAATCCCATTTCCATCGTGCATGCTAACTTTCATCAAAATCGGATAAGAAATGGCCAAGTTCCATCCTAGTTGGCCATATTCCAGAACTTTATCGAAAAATCAGTTTAGAATCCCATTTCCATCGTGCTTACCAAATTTCACTAAAATCGGATGAGAAATGGCCAAGTTCCATAATAATTGGTCATATTGCAGAACTTTATTTAATTTTCTGTCGTCTCTTATCGGCTAGTAGTATTACAAAAAAAAATCGTACGATCGTGAAGGGTTAACAAGTAACTAACGCAAAATGTGAAAAAAGTCGTTTTTTTATTTTGATGAATACTTGTTCCTTTAATTGTTTTGTAAAACTTTGATCAATCTGTCCGAAAAAACGGTTGGATGGATCAATTTGAAAATAATACAGGGCTATTAGGAGTACATTAAACTGTAAAATGACCTGGCAACATTAGTCTTTTCATCAATATTTGTAAAGTAACGGTAGATTTACTAAGACAACCTAAAAAGTCGTTTTTTTGTACTTTTTTCAAATCAGTATTGAGGGTGAAAAAAAAATTTGTTCTCAACTAATCATTAAAGGGTCTTATAGGAAATTTACTGAAGTTTTTAAGGCTGCCCTAAATTTTACTGTGCAATCATTGGTTGCTGAGATATCGATGATCAAAGGCAAAAGGATCTTTTTTGATTCAAAGTCAGATATCTCAGCAAAAAGTTGACATAGAGAGACCAGAATGAAATTAAATTTACGCCTAATTAACAGGCTAACCGACCTATGCGTTGGTTTAACTTAAAAAAAATTTCCCGCGCCCATGGCACCTTACAAAAAAAAAAAAAAATTCGAATTTTTTTTCTTCGCGCTCTTTCTTATGATTGCGTGATAACGGTATCTCACAAAAATTTTCCGTTTAAATGTCTCAAAACTAGAGATTTGAAGCTTTAAATTGCTTTTCTTTTCATCTCTATACGACCGTATTTTACTAAGATACAGCTCTTCAAAAAACACTAAAAAAATTGAAAAAAATTAGTGTTCCTTTAATTTTTTGGAGTAGTGTATTACATATTCCGGATTAACCCAAAACCTCAAAATCCTCAATTCGAAAATCTTTTATCTGTAAGGTCATGTATGCTGTTCTGAATGTAACTCCAACCTAAACTCGAGAAATATCAAATCATTGTTCTTCACTGAACTGTCACTGAACAACTACTTCACTTCACTGAACAACTGTTCTTGATACAAAACTAGGAAAATTTGTGACATACGGACGCCGAAATTTAAAATGTTAATAATAATGCACCACAATTTGTTTAAGAAGCCTTACTATGGATCCTTATGGCCCTCAACTAATAATAATAATAAAAAAAAAATACTATGGATCCTTATCCGTTTCCATATTAACAATAAGAATATCTACGAAGTTTTCACAAGAGTATTTCTCATAAAAATAATAAATCTTGTGAAGGGAACATATCACTAATTACCAGTTTGAAATAGAGCCATTCTATATTTTTTAAGGCAGCGTCACACTTTTTTCAATAAAATGTATCTGAATAATAGAAGATGTATTATTGCGTAATTTATTAAAATTTCAAATAATAATAAGAAAGGGTAATATGTAATAAAACAATTATTTTAGTTATTTAATACAAAAATTGATTTATTATAAAATTAACCAGTATTTATATAGAATTATTATTAATATTAAAAGCATCTAAACTCATTAAATACATTGAAAACGTACATTATTATATAATTAACTTTTATCATAGATATTTTACTAAAAAATGTATTTAAATCGATCTTACATTCTAAATAGAATTACTTTCTTCGACACAAATTAAGTAATAATGATCATCAAAATATAAAGTTTTTAATTCAAACAGAATTAATGTTAACGTGTTAGTATCATATATTATTTCTTTTACTTTGAAGAAATTTGGATAAACCCCATCATTTCTTATATTTAAAATAGAATTTATTCTTATTTTGCAGTTGTTAACTAAAATCCAAGAATAGCCATTATTATTAAACGCTTTTCCAAGTAACATGCTAATTCTTTTAAAATCAGTTATACAATTAACACTACCAAAACTTATCCGACTAAATATTGCTTTGCAAATATCCCTTCTCGAACTTGTAGAATAATCAGAAAAATCTTCCATTTTTCTTCTGTTTCTGGTACCAAATCACCAATAATTACAGGTAAATACTTGGCGAAAGTTAATGTCTCAGAAGCAGAAAACCTTAGCTTTTTCAATTTTATGCGACTGTCTAAAATTTCTGGTGGTTTGTTTATTTTGTTATATTCTCCGTAATTAAAACTTCTAACTCATTCATTCAATATTTCTACAGAGAAAAATTTGTGAATAAAAATAAAATCAAACAGCATAATTGTCATTTCGTAGTTAAGCACCCCTTGCTGTGTGGTATGTATATCAACTACATATGTACATAATTTTCCGTGGCATAGAAACTGTTCAACTCAGTAAACACACATTCAGAAATTATTCCTGTTTCTAAACGAGAACCATTTTTTAAGTCAATTTCATACCTGTCCCTATTTCTTAAAAGCAATGCGTTTTCTGTGGCTGAACATTTCGTTTCATTTCTATGCATAGAACAAATCCTATATCTACAGAAATAGTTTGCATTAAAACTATCCGTGAAACCTAGTATAGAATTTATTCCTTTGTTGTCGCCTAATCTCGATGTGAATATAAAATAAAATTTCTGTTCAAAAATAATCAGTCCATCAGATTCTATTTCTTTAAGTTTTTTAACAACATTTTTAAAAATTGTATTGCCAATTTTTGTTATCTAGGCTATTAAACAACATCACTAAAAAAATATTTTCTTATTTTGAAGGTATTTCAGGAGAAATAAAGGGAAATGATAAATATAATGCACCCAGGTTTTGTAATCCCGAATGCGACCCTAAGGGATTATTGGAAACACGTTTTCTTGAGTAGAAAACTGCTGAACCTTTGCATTGAATGATATCGACTGAACAATGCTACTAGTAATTTTAGGATCACACAATGACTGATTTCTTAAATATTGAATATGATCCAAACAAAAATCTAATGTTTCAGTACTACTAAAAAACTTTAATATGTATAATGTTTTTCATTGAAGGTTGGTTTTTTAGAATTATTTGGTTATCGATAACACAGGCATTGTTTCGTGACCTATTGTTAATTGTTTTGACAACTGAAATGACTTATTATTTGACAATATTTTTGCCTTTTATATTCTGTTGAAATTTTATCATATTCCGACAGTGATTTTTCTAAAAGATCAACTCATTTTTGATTTGGAACATTATTCGTAAATTCTAACAAACGATTTAAAATTTTGTTATGGTATTTAAGAAAAAATCAATTTTTTCAGTCGATGCAATTAATCGCACTTTCCACGTTGTAAACGATATTATTTACTATAATGTAAGTACGTCATCATTCATCACGTTATCTAAAAAGGAAAATATAAATAACTGTTACTAAGATATCGAAGATATTGGTAATTAAGCTTGAAATTACAAGCAAAATAATTTTCTTACTTAATGACTCTCCCACAAAGAGTATATGGCCGGTTGAAAAGTTTGATTTTTATCGCTAAGATCTTTTTTATGGATGTGATAGTTTCCTGGAATTTGTGCTTATCCTCAAATAGAATTTAAAACACATTTGGAATCTTTTATATAAACAATTTTTATAAAATGAACTAACCTATAGATGTATAAAAATTAATCAGAAAGTTCCTTTACCGAATATTTGATTCGGCGTTCATTTTTTCGCTTCCGGCTGTAGCTCGTATTTAAAATGTGCGGCAATACGACGATGTCCCCTAGTTCGTGTTCGTATTCTAGCTTTAATTTTTTTTCGGACCACTTCTTTTAATTTTTCGTTTAAAGTTGGCCAAATATTTCTAAAATTATCCTTTGAATCGGGATATAAGTTGTAAAAGTCCTCGCACAGCAAGTGATGCCCGCTTAGTACTTTAAGCACCGGGAATAAATTATAATATGCTTCAATCGCCAATTCGTTAGATGCATGTGTATAAATTATATACAACGTTAATAAGCTAAATATGAAATTATTAAATAAAATAGTATCCAACCTCTCGTTCAAATAATTTTAAATATTTGTCCCAAAACAAATTGCGTGGTCCCGCTTTGGAATTATTGCGGTTAAGCTGTCATAGTGAAGCTTCTTATAGCTTTCTTATGTACATTTCTCTTCCAATAAATGTTTTCATAATTTGAATTTGTCATAAATAAATATAAAATTAAAGAAAAAGAATCTTTTGTGAATATAAACAATGTTTAATTGAACAAATAATCCCACATAAAAAAAAAGAAATTGATAACATTAAATTATTAAACCTTTAAAATTATCCTCGAAACCGTCAGTGAACATCAGCGAAATTAGAAAAATGTTCACTTTTTTATTTAAACGCCACTATCCTTCTTTTTAAGTAAAGACAACTCACTATAAAACAAAATTGCTACATCAACAATTTATTTGAGACGACCAAATATTTAATATTGTATTAATAAAAACATTCTACTTGAAAAAATATCTTGTATAATATTAGTACATACTTGTCGACTGAAGCACTTGTTGGCGTAGTAATTCATTAAATTAAAAAATTCATAATAAATAATTTTTATCACACTATGCTTAATTAACCAATTTCAAAACAAAACTTTTACAATGTATACAAAAACATACAAAACATAAAAAACTTTTACTGAAGTACCAAACCACCTCATAAAAACAATTAATTATCACAATATTAAAATTAAAACAAAAAATGGCGCACAACGCAAGCATTATAAAAAAACAAATACATACTTACCAATAAAATTTTCCAAATAACTTTAAAAGCCTAATGCTTCCAAAGTTTGTTTTAAAAATGTAATGTCACTGGTTAAATTCATTATATCTCATATTTTATTATTTTACTATTTAAAAAATGTACACACTTTAGGTAAATCTTTAAAATTTAAATAGTTGCACGTCCAAACAAGCTAAAAGCGATCGAATGTATGTTTAAACAACAGCACATCAAAATATATAAGAACTACCCGATATGGTACCGAATGCAATCTCGAGTAAAATTTATTATATTGCATAAGAATGTATCTAATTTAGTTTAAAACGACTCCGATCCTCATAATAACTCTTCATATAACCAACAGAAATCATTACCGCCAACTATCTATCAAGCAATCTTTGAAACGAGTTCGTAAAATTTGTTGTATTGTATAAGAATGTACCTAATTTACGTTTACAACTAATCTAATCCTTATAATAAGTCTGCTTATAAACAACAGAAAACCTTACCGCCAAACCCGAAAACCATCAACGTACGTTTATAATTTGTAATGGTATGTGTTAGAAAGACTGTCGTAAATTGTGTTTCAATGAATGAATTAATTACTTAGGTACATAATTTACACCTAAACCTATTTTGACATGTTCGTTTTAAACGAAGGGAACGTATTATCCTGCGTAAATGCAGGGTTCGGTGTAATATTAGTAAACAACCTCCGTCTATCACATAAGCTGCAGGGTGACGATAACAGGGGCCACTCACGTTACGAATTATTGTGCGATAAATCCAACGATTTGCCTTAAATTGATTATTGAATCGATAAACTGAACGTGTGTGGGGTTATCGTACAACAAACTGAAGCAACTGAAGGCAATATGGTCTGCAAGAAAATTTTGTGTATTCGATTAGACGTTTTATTGAAATGTCTGGGTGGATTTAAACAAGACTTATTTACGGATTTTCACATTTCGCTTTAAAACTGTGTCTTGTTTACAATAAATTTACCCTTTTGGCCAAACACTATTTTCTAGAATACTATGACTGTTGTGACTTGTAATAACCTTTTCAACTAGTCCAAACGTACCACATGTTATGAGGTAGAAATATTAATTAAAGGAAGTAAAGCCAAAAGCAAGCAGAGTTGATTGCTGCATATATCAATTTATTATGTCACAAAAGATCGTATCTTTATAAAATTAAAATAAATATTTCGATATTTGTAATAAAATATGTCATACAATGTAATAATTTTTAAATATTGTTTATGCAAATTTACTAATCGCATGACAAATTAAAATGAAAATTGTATTAAAATTGTTCTGATTTATTATTAGACGAATCAAATTTGAAATAATAAAGTGTCTTATGTCTATAAGATTTATTTTAAAAATTTATTTGTAACCCTTTTCGTGCTGGAGCAAGGTTTACGTGTTTTGGTTACATAGAAACATGATTCATAAAATTTCCTTTCATATGGCATCGGTTTGTTAGCACCTTTTCTCACCTTTTCCGTGGTTTGGAACCTTTTTGACCTAAATAGACATTTTTGAACCTTTTTGTCGCCTACATTATATAGTATTCAAAATCATTTCCAAAATAATCATGAAATGTCCGGATTTTGCATTAAATTGGTATTGTATATTTTTTGTCTACGGAAATGAATTTTAAAACAAGGGACAAATCTGAACGCGACATAAAAAATGTCCTCAGTTAAAAAATATGAATACAAAAACACATTGGTTCAGTATTTTTATTTCTAAAAAGTGAAGTTTTTACATTAGTTCCAAAACTACTTTAAATGTATTTTTTCTTTTGTCGGCATTCACGAGGAAAAATTGGCATAAATAGGTTTTTTCAGTCGGTTTCAGCGATGGACAAGTGTTAGTTTATGAAATTTGTAATGTGACAATCGTTGTAGTCAAAAAATCACAAAAAGATCAACACATAAGATCCCAAAAACATAAAAAAATACCGCAAAAAACACAGAACTACAAATCATACGTTTATATCTGAGGTGAAGAATGGAAACGTTACGCACCCGGTCTTTTTGTTTATCAAAAAGCCTATAAACGATGAAACTATTTTATAAGTAAAAAGTGCAATAAAATACGAATATATACGGATGACAATAGACGAAACTTTTAGGCGAAGATTTTAACCTAGACAAAATTTTAATGTTTTTATCAGATGCTGTGCCTTTATGGTATAGGCGTCTGCTGCAACTAAAATTGTCTACCCGAGAATTTTACACTTGTTTGGCACACGAGATTACATCGAGTGGCTGAAACTATAAGATCAATACATCCCGATGGAGACGTCAAAAAATTATTTTTAAAAATGCCTTGAGAGCGTTTGAAACTTTTAGAGAGTTTGAAACGGGTTTGGAGCTTCCAACAAAGCAAATAGTCAATACTTTTTATTTATGAATTTTACTATGTTGAAATAAGCAACATATTTAAGTTAATAAATTAATTCAAAACAGCTTTTTTACTCAAATAATTTTAATTTTTGGAACCTTTTTACCACCTTTTTCTAATTTTATAGAGCATATTTTAGGTACCTAAAATGCATTTTTTACCACCTAAAATTCACAGCCCTAGTTATAATATTTTCATTCTGATAAAAATGAGATTGATTCATAAGCAGTTCTTTTTCCGTATATAAACCGTCATCTTCGAGAATTTTAATTTGATCCACAATCGGTTTAAGAATGAAATTCAAATTGAATTAGTAAAAATATATTATGAAGATGAGAATTAAAATACGGTGTACAGTTTACTATTTATACTCTAATAAAAAGCTCCCACTTTATGTATAATTGGCTTGCTACCTAGTACCCTAGCTACCTCAAAGTCGTCGTAATATAATTGAATTAAAACTTTTTGTTTATTTAAAAAATGGGTATTAATTGACTGAAAACGTCTACCACAACAAGCAAATTTGTCCACTCCGTATAATAACTGTAAGAAACACGGATTTTAAAAAATAGATATTAATGACTTAGAAACTGGGATAAATTGAAAAAAGGTTTGTACTAGTTTTTTAGAGTACATTGAAGTTTCGGAATTGAACCGAGTTTCCCGTCGAAATCCGATAGGAATTTGTTGTGGTTCTACGTAAAATTCATTTTCAGAGAAAATCTTTTCTCTTTTATATTTGGAGCAAAATTTGTTAAGGTTATCAAAGATTGTTGTTTTATTAAATACCGTATTTGTGACATCCGTTGGAGAAGTTACGATATTATTGGCACACTCAACAACTTCTTTGGTTTCAGTTAGTATTTCCGTAATTTTTCTCTCTGAAATACCTAATTGACTCAATTTTAAATAAAAATTGTCCACGCAATTTTTGAAATCGTTTAAAGTGAGCCGTTTTTCCAAGCTTGCCTCGGATTTTTGAGCCAGTTTATTATTATACGATGCCGTTTTGTAGACTTAGTAGTATATAGAGGTTTGCTCCTTCCGTTTCCTTTGTACTTTTTACATAGTAAAAAAGCATTTTTATTTTTAATTATGTAGTCTTCCAAATCCTTAAATAAATTTTGTTTAAACTTAATATTTTTAACTACTTAATTAATTTTAAATTACTTGTGCACTTATGAACATGTCATGTCCCAACCGGCAGTTCTGGCGACTCAGTGTCTGTGTTTCATTTCCTTCTAATAAGAAAATTGGTATTAATATCTCGATAATTTGTATGTGATTGTTTAAAAAAACAACCTCACCAGATTTGTTATTTTTCATAACAATTTTTAAATAAAATTTTGGATGGTTTTTAAAACAATCAAAAATATTTATGAATTGTTCTTCAAAAATTCGTACGTCCTGTGAATATGTGAAGTAATCTATGTACAGACAGGAAAATGTCGGCATACATAGATGCTGCAATGCAGAAATTTAATAGAATAGAATATAAAAATTGGTTGAAGTTACATCTATTAAATCCTATTTCTACATTTTATTAAACTTTAAACGTAATTAAACGTAAAAATATAAAAATTTCCAATATACAAATACTTGGGTACCGTCTCTTTTTGTAGTAGTCCGTAAAGCTATTATTAAACTAAATAATTTCACTTCAAACCTAATTTGAGCGCGATATATCGGATTATTTCACACGTTGGCCACGATCTAATGCATTGTTACAGCACATACCAAAACAAAAAAAATTATTTTGTATCGCTTAAGAAAAAATTAAACGATGTGGCATTTTGTAATTACAAATTTATAACGGACACAATAACTTACCTGATAATAAGAAATCTTGGTATTGTAATTGTAAAGTCAACACAAAAACAAATTAACAAATTTTCTTTTTAAATGCAAATGGTGAAGGTAGCTAGTGGTTTGCATTGCTTGTAGTTCCATGAAAATGATCCGATCTATAGGTCAGATCATACATAATTAAAATATTTAGATGCGTTTTCCTGCATATTTCGATGCTAATTTATATTATATGTTTTTGATGCTAAACTGAGTCTATAATATGAAGCATTTACGTCAAAATAAAGTTCTATTTATGTAAGCTATGAATCAAATTATGACGTATTTTATATATCTTATGGCTTGATGCTAGTTTTGCATCGAAAATCATAGTAAGTTTTTTAAGTGTGTAGCAAACCCAGAACGGTGTTCAGCAAATGCAAGTGGTCAGCCAACTGAATTTGATGTAACTGATGATAGATCTCTGCGACAAACAGCAAATCTATATCCCTTGTTTTAAATAATTAACGATCAGCGAGTTTGATGGAACGTACTACGATTCGATTTTATTGAAGTTAGTCAAAAGTGGTATAAAAATGTGTTGAGTTTGATTTCACGGTAATCGTTGTGCTGGGTAGTGATAAGAAGGTGTGGTCCAATTACATGAATTTTAATGCTTCCTTTCCGTCTTTGCAATTTTATTGAAGCTCAAAATGATTTAGTCGTACCATTTAGTGTGTGTCCATTAACTTGACAATATACACAATGAAACTTTATATTATTATTGTTCCAGGGCTATGTGTGCGTTAAGCCACCTCGCACGCGGCCTAAAATATCTTGTGCTTGAACACTGCTTATATTTCCATCTAGTTCAATATTCAGGCTCTTAATGAACCTGATAATACTGCCGACCGGAACGCGATACATACTATCTGGGCTCATTGTTCTTCCTCCCAGATGTTTACTATAGCAAGTACTTCTACTAGAAAGACGGTAGCATTGGTTCCCAAGGACTTCGAGAGGGTAGTCCCGCCCGTATATTCCTAGCGATGCCCCGTCTACTATTTTTATTTTACTCATACGAGTTGCTGGGAATGGAAAGTAGCCGGTAGGTCACACAGATATACTACAGGAAGGCTAAATGAAACTGGATGGTGTCTGGTATCCAGAGTTCGCATACTTTGTACTGAGTAACCTGTCAGCCATTCTTCCATCGGCATATACTGTTCCAGCTTAGATTAAGGTTTTTTGTGAAGGATTTCTCCTTTACCTTTAGGTTACCTCTTACACAATTCTACCCATCATGCAGCTGCCTAATATATGACCAGAATAGCTCACATGATGCGCACCCTATTAGAAGGTTACAGAGCTGGTACATTAATCTACTCACCTTTGGTCCATCCCCTCATCCAATAGACGCCAAACCACTACAATTAAACTTTAAAATTGTGATAATAGTAATCGATCTGATGCAATCTTCTTTGCGTGTACTTTGGTTCTTTGTGTAAACGATTAGCTTGAACCCTGCAAAAAAATGGCAGAGATCGTCCATCGTTATCAGTTGGGTTGTCGGGGCAGCATTACTTCATTTGTTTTTTTTTTGTCGCTGCATCCAGTTTTGATCTCATTAAGTACAGGTTGTCACACAACAAAACGTGTTGTTAACAAAAAATTAATTTTATTTGTCGAATCTATCCTTCATAATTTGTCGGGCGACTTCATAATTCTGGCCCAAGCAGCGATACTATCAAATGACAATTTATGGTACAAAATCTTTGTGCGGTCACTATCCAACACTAAAGCTCGGGAGGTCCACGGTAGGGAGTTTGGCACCTACGGCTACTGCGAGCTGATTAAATTGTTTTGCTTCGGTTGCTTGTACCTTGCGTCGTTCCTCTTTTAATTCGTCCAATTTTTCCTAAAATTTGGAGGTTATTAAAATATATGATTCTTCGATTTTCGTCCGTATCTTCTCAGTTAAAAGTTTTGTATCCATTATTTTATATAGCGGTAACATCCGTTTATAAACGGAAAAACTTTCAGTTAAATCGGTCAATTGATTTTGGATCTGTTTGGCTGTTGCAGTTGTAAGTTGTTTTTCGGCATAGCGCTAAATTGTATGCAATGACGAGTGTCCTTTACTGGTGGCTGGAGGTTGTTAAAAATTCATTGTACATTAAGTTTCGGCAAGACAGAAACTTTGGATTGATCTAAAGGTTGAAAGCTAATCAAAGATCAATGCAAATATCGCTATCTTTACCACGTGTTCAGTAAATAAATAAATATGCCGCAACGCCACACAATCGGTGATAACTGATGGAGTTTGTTCACCACGTTTCCCTTTAATATGCAAATATTCAGCACCACGACACGATCGACAATTAATGATGTGATTTGTTCACCAAATAAACTTTAATCAATCAACTGTTAATATTACTTTCGCCAAATGATAGAGAACAAGCGTTTTTGTGCTGTTGTTTGATCACAAAAAAAATTGTTCACAATTTTTAACGTTGATTGTGTTCATGGTCTATGCGCCAACACCTTTAAAACTTAAAACGTCCATAGATGAAATTGAAAATGTCGTCAAAAATTCTCTCATACTATTTGCAAGTTAACTTTCTATGAAATATTTTTGGAGTTGCCAACATCATGTTGTTCTGATGCTTATTATTAAGTTTCAATCTCAAACCATTTTTAATATTAAAAAAGTTTTTATTTTGGATTAAATAAAAATTAAAGTTTGTGTAGCTCTTGACCTCTTTATAATAAAACAAACAAAGTTATAATTTCATATGTCACCAAAAGTTTTTCGAATATTAAATATTTTACTGTAACACGGTATAGTGTCTTTCAATCACGCCCTACACAAACATTTTCTTACAAAAAAAAAAAAATCAGATATTCAAGCTTTTGATTTAAAAATACTTTTTACTAAATTGAGTACGTCTTGGTATAACTTTCATGATGATATTATATCTGGAGAGCAAGAAAACAAGCAAAATATTGCAATTTTTCCGCTACTTCTGCTACATTGAACATAAAGATTTGCTGCATTCATATAGATTACGTTATAGCAAAAATAGTTTTAAAAATTTTGCTCCATTGTTGAATCAGTATTATCAAAGTTTTCTAATCTAATAATAGTTTGTGTGTACAATTTATTTTTGTTTTTTTACTTTATTTTCAGTTAAGCGAAGACATTGGATATGTATTATACTCAGCATTAGGTTCATTTTATATACCAAGTTGTATTATGGTATTCGTGTACATACGAATATATTTTGCGGCCAAGCGACGTGCAAGACGGGGAATCAAAAAACTACCTAGGAAACCAGCTAGTGAACAGGTAAGTGATATAAAAGCAATAAAACTTTAATATTTTTGTGTTGTATTGAAACGAGTTTTTTATTTTGGGTTTTGTTCGTTCGGCATTTTAGAAAGTCACAAGTTTTACAGTCTCACCTGGAAAAGGTGGAACAACACCAATGCCTTCATTGCCTAGTGCGTCAACATCAAAACAACAACAAATAGCCACAATAGAAACAGTACCGCCTGGAAAAAATCTAAGAACTATTCCTATTCCAATTGTAACCTGTGATTTAGCATCCGATATGTCAAGCGAAGCTTGTGACGGTGATAATGTAAATGGTGGTCAAGACACGTTAAAAGTTAGTACAATAGCGGCGACACATTCAACAATGACGATACGTTCATCTAATGGCACAACAACGGCCAGTGGCCAAAGTGTTGAATTACAAATGGGTGGAAATGCATCAAGTGTGCACAATCGTAATCGTGCACTATCGGTTGGTATCGATAATGATATGGTTAGTGAATTTGATCCGTCGAGTAGTGATTCGGGTGTAGTTAGTCGATGTGCCGCTGTAAAACCATTAAAATTTAAGTTATGCCAACCGATATTTGGCAAAAAGCACCAACAAAAAAAACGTGAAGCAAAACAATTGAAACTGCAGCAAGAGCAGCATCAAAAGCAGCAAGCGCAACAATTGAATGAAATTCAAGAAAATTTACATCAAACGGTTGATACAACCGAAATAGAGCCCGTGATACCAAAAGTGCAAAAACCGCGCGATCCCGAAAAGGAGAAACGGCGTATAGCACGGAAAAAAGAAAAACGTGCCACACTAATATTAGGTTTAATTATGGGTAGTTTTATTGCCAGTTGGCTACCATTCTTCTTTCTTTATATATTAAAGCCAGCGTGTAAATTTTGTGTTATTCCGGAATCGGCATTCGCCGTCGCATTTTGGTTAGGCTATATGAATTCAGCACTAAATCCTGCCATTTATACAATATTTAATAAGGATTTCCGAAGGGCATTTCGTCGTATACTGTTCAAGTGATGTTTAGCCTACGTGTGCTGTTACCGTTGCGTGTATCGTAGCATCGAAAAAGCTACGGAACGCGCAATGGGCAGCACACCGATGGGATATCATGGATATCTCAGGCGATAGAATTAATTTTTTTGTTTTTTTTTTTTTATTATTTATTTAATTTATTAATACATAGATTAGAAAAAAATTATTTAATTAATTTAAAAAAATTTCCAATAGCAATAAAAAATTTATGAAAAGTTAAAAAATTTATTTTTTATTAATTTCTTACATAAATATAAATATAATTATATTATAAATAAATCGATTTATTTAATTAAACAATAGATAGAATTTTATTATTACATGAAATTAACTATAAATAATTCTTGTTAATGTTTATTTAATTTTTTTTTTAGCTATAAATAAAAAATAGGTTTCTTGTAAATTTTTAAATTACGTAAATTAAAATAAATTTGTACATGTCTATTCTATATAATATTACGGTAATTATATTTAAATAAAAAATAATTTAATATAAAAAAACAATTTGTAAATTTCTAAAGATTTAATTAAAAATTTAAATATAACATGAATGTTCTAAAACCAAATTAAAATAAAATTAAAAAATTTGTGAAATACTTTAACAGTTTATAAAACCAAGTAAAATAAATAAAAATGGACAAACGGGTATCTAAGTAGGGATGAAAATAAACATAATTAAAAAAAAAAATCATAATTTAATACTTGACGTAAATATTTAAATAAATTTTTCAAAATTTGAACATTTTGGCATAAGAAAAATTTATTTTTTTGTATAGGTGGCTGTTTATCTAAATTATGCAGTATTGTGTTTTTCAGAGTTGCCGAGTTTAGTTGCATTTCAAAAAGCAGAGTATTTGACTTTGCAGTTAGTTAGAATAATACCGAATTTGTTGTCAGAAATTTTATTTATTTATTAGTGTCCCAGGCTAACAGTTATGAACAGATATGTAGTATAAGATAAATTCTACGGGCTCCAACTAATTTTAATTTGGAGCTGCTTTTTAAGTTTTTTCAGCTTTTAACAAAAGCCCAGTATTTTTTCTTTTTAGATTATTTATTTGCCTAAAATGAGTTTAAGGGAAGCTAAAAAAAATTATGTAAAATACAGACCCTTCCTTACAAGAAAATCCCTATTCAATAAAAAATTTCTGAATATTTTCTTGATATGGGGTCTCGAAGTGATTAATGAATTGCAGATTATTGTGAAAGGGAAAATGGCGAATTTTCCAAATTTATAGGTACAATTGATATATTATTAATAGAAGTTATTGTAAGATGGCCTCTATGGCGATCAACCAGGTTATTGTATTTGAAAAATTAAAATCTTTTGGCATTGCTCATAATTTGATAAAATGCTTGCAGTTTGTAAAAATTATTGACAGTTTTTCTAATCCGGTTAAGGTGCATTCGGGTATTCCACAGCGCTTCTATCTGGGACCCCTCATTATCCATTCTATCTTCAAACGACATCACCAATTGTATCAAATCCGCTAATTGTCTAATTTATGCTGATGACCTAAAATTATTCCCCCTGTAAATAATGCGCAGGATGCAATTAATCTACAGAAGGATATTGATGTAATTAGCCATTGGTGTGAAAATAATCGGTTATATATGAATATCAATAAATTAATGTAAAGTTATGTCATTTACCTGCTCATTGTCGTATGTAATAAATGACTATAGCATCAATAATGTTATCTTGTCACGAATAACTAAAGTAAGAGATCTTGGAGTCATGTTTACGCAAACCTATGTTGGGATTTCTTAAAAGAACCATAAAAGAGTTCAATAATCCAACGATTTTTATTATGCTACATCAGTCTCTTGTCCGTTCGCAACTTGAATATGCGTCATGTGTATGGTCTCCTCAATATGCTAGTCATATTAGTAGAATCAAAACGGTACACAGAAAAAAATCTCATTTTTTATGCGTGGTTATCATACTAATTTGAAAATTTTAAGGCACGGTGCGAGAACGTTAGGGATCTGCCTTTTTATGTCGTTAGATGCAAATCTTTAAAGCTTGAGCCACTTGAAATTCACCGTCAGCATGCTGGTGCCATTTTCATTTCTGAGTTTCTAAATGGCAATATCCAGAGCTTATTCCTATTAATAGATATTGGATTATTTGCTCCGGAAAGGAGTTTAAGATCGCGATCCCTTTTGAAAACTGAATTTCATAAGACTAATAGAGAGAATGAGCCTCTGAATCTGATATCTATCATATTGCATATATGCTATCAGATCGAGTCTCATACCGAATTACTGGTAGGGTTTGACGAAAATCACCACCCATAACAAATACCTTGCCCCCATTAGACTATCAGTTTGCATAATACCTCTTAGTAATTTATCAATCGCTAAAAACGTTTTATTATTATGACACATTGACCATTCATCAAATAAGATTAGTTTTGCATTATGTATATGTTCTCGTATATTAATATAACAGCGTATTACAGCGTATGTACTCATATATTATGAGTTTTATTTTTCGAAATCAAAGTTCTCAGCACACTTTGTTTGAGTTTAAATTTTTATTCTCTGTGTGTGCGGACAACGCATATAATTTTATTATAATAGATACTAAAGACAGGTACAGATACTAAAACTGAAAAAAATTATAAATGCAAGATATTGTATTTGAAAGATTTTGTATTTGCAAGATTTTGTATTTGCAAGATTTTGTAACTTCAAGATTTTGGGTTGGCAAGATTTTTATTTGCATGATTTTTAAAAAATGTAAGATTTTGTACTTGCAAGATTTTGTAATGGAAGATTTCGGGGCGCTCCCCCACAATTGATTTATGAAAATCGAAATGAGTTTTGTTTTTATTTATATTTCATTTTGACGTTTACATTTTCATGTTTGTGGGAAATTTGAATCAAATCAACCAAAAATTGTGAGTTTTTAAAAAACAGATAAAAAAAATCAATTTTTGTTTTCGAAAGAATATGCAAATGTCATTTTTTTGATCCAAATCAATTTTATTTGATTCGGACGAAATTTTTTTTTCAAAAATAATTCGACATGAGATTTGTTTTCACAAATACATGGAAATGTAAAGGCTAAAATGACAAACGATACCGTTTTTATCAATCATTTGAAGTTATTTTTGATGCTATTCGCGATGCTCAAATAACAAAATAAATTCTACAAACTCATATATTCATATTTTCCAGTTGTATACGGTATGCTCAGATTTCAAGCTTCAATATGTAAAATGTTGAAAATGAGTAAACTTAATCTCACTATTTTGTTTATTTTTTTTTTCACTAATGCAACTAGAAACAGAGATCACTTTTTGTCGCCGGTGTGAAGTTTTTCCCATTTTTTCTCCAGATATAAATTTTACTTGGTTAGTATCTATCGAGCTATTTCGATCAAATATAAGTGTACTAAATTTAAAACCAAAGTTCCGAACCATTAAATAACAGTCAAACTGTTTTAGTACAAATTATAAATTTGTTCCAATAAGAATTCAATTTTCTGTACAATAGAAAAAAAAAATTACACCAAAAAAAAAATGTTAAGCAAATAATTAGTTTATAAAGTACTTTTCCGTGAAAAAACGTCAAAAAGGCGCGAATTTGTTCAAGTATTTCGTGTAATATTAGAAACTAAGTTCAAATTTGTCGCCAAAATGCCGTTATTGGCCCCTAATCAAATTCAGCAATTTGAAGTTTAAAATCTGAAGCAGATTTATTTCTCTGGCTAAAGGATACCTTCATAGCTTTATGGATGGGGGTTTAATCAGCTATTTTGTTAATTATGACAACTTGAGTCCAAATCTCTGACAAAGGCCGTTAATGGCCCTTAATCAAATTTCTGCAGAACCGCAATTTGAAGTTAAAAATTCGTAGCACATTTATATCTCTTGTTTGGGGATACCTTCTTAGCTCTATGGATGAGGAATTTAATCAGCTATTTCGTGAACCATCACAACTTGAGTTACAAGATTAGGTAATGAATAAGGGTCATTAATGGCCATTACCAGAGATTTGGACTCAAGTTGTGATAGTTCATGAAATAGCTGATTAAATCCCTCATCCATAAAGCTATGAAGGTATCCCCTAACCAAAGTAATAAATGTGCTTAAAATTTTAAAGTTCAAATTACAGTTTCCCCTATTACACGAAATAAATTTCTTTCAAATTTTAACCTTCTAATCGCAATTTTGGCATTAATACTAAAGGGTAATTTATTTAGTTAATAAATTAGCTGACTAAATTCCTTGTACCTAAATAATATTCCAATCAAGAAATAATTTTTATTCGAATGATTCTTTTTGATTATGTAATAAAATTACATTTTTAGTACTAAATATTTAAATAGGAATCCAGCTATATTTTCCAATTGGAATTTGATTTAACAGTGTGACTAAAACATATAAAAAATGGGAATTTTGGGAAAAACTACACACCCATCTTTTTGTCATGTTCTTTGGCACATAAAATATTAGTGTTTTGCTTTTTTTTACATCGAAAGGCATAAGATATTTTTATGTCGAATTCTTTGGGAATAAAAAAATTTGATCCGGATTAAAAAAATTGACTTCGATCAAGGAATCATTTTAAAAAAAATCTCGATATTTTGGTAGATTTGATCCGATTTTCATAAACACACAATTACATTTTACATTGTAAAAAACAGCATATCAAAACAAATTTTAAAATCTCATAAATTAATATTTGCCATCTTTATACGGTAACTTCAGATTTCAAATTGCAATATATAAAATGCAGTAATATGTATAAACATAACCTCGCTTTTTTATTTAATATTTCTTGCACTAACTCAGGGGAGGCTCTACCATATAGGCTGCCGCTTAGGTCGCTGAATTATTGAGAGCGCCTAAAAATACAGCGTTTATATATATACATATATATATATATATTTTTTTTTTTTTATCAGTTTGTCAATGCAAAAATAATGCAAATTTACACATGCATAGACAAGTAACATCACAAGTCCCAACACCACCTTGCGGTTACACGGTGTAACCCGACGAAAAAGCAACCAAAATCTTCTCGTGTAACGAGAAAATGCTCCAAAGAAAAAACTTTAATATTCATTCTGCTATCCAAAAATTACAGAATACGAAATTGTCTTTAGAGAACTTAAGGAGCGATATTGGATTTGGCAGTATGTTAGTATATGCTTCTGAACTTGATAAGAAAATTGACTTTCCAGCGGAATTTGAACCTGATCCAATTCGCACAGCAGGTAGGCTTTTAAACAAATGTTTAAAATAGAAGACTAAACTAGATGGAGTAATAAAGGCCATATTTATAGATAAATTATAGTTGGCCACCTAAATTAGAATCTGCTAACTAAACTTAGACTTAATTCATTAAAAAATGTTTTTCTTTCTCTTCTCTGCGCATCCGTCAACAGCGAAATATCTTCATCGGCGAAAATAAATAATTATAAAATAAAACCAGCATTTTGAAAACCATACAAAATTGGTTTAGTGAATTTTATTTATTTTTGTTTTTTGAGCAAGTTCTACAGCGGTCGAAGCAAAAACGCTTGCCCTCGAATTATTCAGCGAGGTTAAGTTTACTCATTTTACAGCATTTTCCAAATTATAGTATCCAATCTAAAGTCACCGTAAAAAGATGAAAAAGAATAAAACATTACTATTGGCATCAAATTATAACCACAAATGAAAACGGCATCTTGTTTCTGTTTATATCTTATTTTGACGTTACATTTATGTGTTTGTCAAAGTCGGATCAAATCTACCAACAAATCGAGATTTTTTTAAACATGATCCGGATCAAAAAAAAAATAATTAGTTATTTTTGAAAGAAACTGCAAATGTCATTTCCTAGATCCAAATCAATTTTTTTTGATCCGGATCAAATTTTGTGGGCCGAAAGAATATAACATAAATATACTTGTAATATGTGGAACAGAGGACCAAGTAGTGCAAAGGGGTCGTCTGACATCCCTGGTCCCTTTATTATTATTATTATTGTTGAAGGCCATGTGTGCGTTCAGCCATTTAGCACTGCGACATAAAAGATCTTTTGTACTTGGACCCTGCTTAATTATTCGTCTAGTCAATATTCAGGCTCTTAATGAACCTGATAATACTGTCGGCCAGTACGCGATACATACTATCTGGGTTTATTGCTCTCCCTCCTAGACGTTTACTATAGCAGTTACTTATGTTAGAGAGACTGTCTGGGACTCCCTGTTCCCATAAATAGGACAAATCTGTAAAAAAGTTATGTCCACTTATAAAAGACAAATATTTAGTTGTGTCATATGGTAAACATTTTATAAATAAATGCGACGCCGCTAGTTTGCAGAAGGTATTTTCATCACCGGGTCCCATTTACGCGATATTTCAAAACGCGATACGATACAAAACGTGATATTTCAAAATGCGATATTTCAAAACGCGATATGATAAAAACGCGATATGATACAAAACGCGATATTTCAAAACGCTATATGGTACAAAACGCGATATGGTACAAAGCGCGACATTTCAAAACGCGATATTTCAAAACACGATTTCCTAGTTCTGATCCTATATGTTCAATTTCATAATTTTGGTGAAGGAAAATTTTATTAGATGAAGGAAGATTAATAATTATTTTATTTTAAAATTTAAAATTTTAAAATATCGCGTTCTGTACCATTTCACGTTTTGAAATATTGGGTTTTGAAATATTGGGTTTTGAAATATCGCGTTTTGTGCGGATCCCTTCATCACCATAATTATAATGTTACTGATATTCCGATGGAGCCTCCAAAATTTCATCAGTTTCGATAGAGATATTTTCGCAATCGGAACATTTAATATTTTTAAAAATTTTGCATGCTACATAGCCCACAAAATACCGCATTGAAGCTTCTTGTAAAGATACATCCAGTTTAAAAAAAACACAATTTCTAATATCTTTAATATGCCATCAACATGGTTAATTTCAATGGCATTTGTATTAATTTCTTCATTTGATTCATCTTGTAGATTTTCCATCGTTTCAAGCAGTTCGTCTGGCAAATGGTGATAAAATTTTAACCGTTGTACATAATTATTGTAATATTATGATTAAATTAATATAAGGACACGGCTTGCGATTATTTCAGTTAGCGGCTCTTATTTCGGCAAATAAATTTACGACTGAATCTTGATTGTATTTTGACGTTAAGATGTACTTTGTACTTAATTCCAATAATTTTCTACAATTTAATTTTAGAAACAGTTTGAATGGCTCGTGTGCTCTAAATTAAACTCTTAAAACAACTAACGTATAGTATTTCAAATATAATTTACCATGAATTCCAAATATATAGGTATCAAATTTATTATTCGTAATAAAGGCACATCTAAATGGATTTTTTCCATATTTTGTTTTCGAGTTGAGGAAATCGAAGAGTTTGTCAATTTTCTCAATCAACTTATATGTCGACGAATATACAACTTTTTTATTACTAGATGATATATTATTCAATTGAATCACCGTGTTAATACCCGCCACAACAGTTCTATTAAAAAATGTGTGTGGCCAGTTTAACTCTCATTTGTTCAAAATTGTTTGGGTAAATGGGTTTCGCTGTGATTTTAGGGCTACATTTGGTAATTGTATTCACTTGTTCTTCACAAAGTTGTAAAGTTCTAGTATGATACTCACAAGGGGTCAAATCTGATGAGTTTGGTACCGGGTTCATAGCGTATTCGATCAATTTAACCGTGGCGACTACGCACGAGTGATATGCTATATTATCGTTTTTGAAGAACCACGCCGTGAAATGTGAAGGAGCGAAGCCGTCGTAATATTTTTTTAACTTTTCATCGGATTGCATAATAACTTTTACAAAATAAAACTAAATATCATATCGGCTTGAAAATGTTGGCTTGGGAACTACCTTTCTAGTAGGAAGTGCTTTCCTAGAAAGGTTGCATTTTTAAGAAATGCAATTATACTTACGATCGGAACTCTATCTAATAGAAAATATCTGACTTTTAACTCCACCCTCATACATACACATAGGTTCACCGAATAATTGTTTATGTTTGTTAGATATAGGTTGTATTGCAATATAAAAAAATTAATTAAGTCGCCTTCATTCATTCATTCATTCATTCGTTGATATTTTTAAACACATAATATTCCTTGAAAAATATCGACCGCAAGTAAGATTTAACTCGCCTAATGTATGAAAACGATCATTCAAGGCAAACATATTTTTAATTTGGATATAAAATGTCAAATTCATCTGCTTTTATCCATTGCACAACTATAGTAAAGATTTTGACGTAGGACTACGTCTTTTTTTTCATTATATATGGGGGGTAAATCAAAATTTCAATGTGATGACGCGCGTCACGGAATTGACGTATTTACGAAATGTATTTGATTAAAGCAATGTCCCTTGATAAATATAAATGTAATGTTACAAAAACTGTAAAAATCAAACCAAGTTAATTAAAAATTTGTGGATGGAAAAAAAATTAAAACAACCAATTATTAATATGTATTTTAATTTCAATTTTAATTAAATAGTGATGAACTTGATGAAACATGCCGCACGCCATATTGATTTAATGCTATAAAATAAAAATAAAAAAGTTCAAAAAAAATTTATTTTCATTATGTAAAATATTGCGTACATTTTTTTAATTTCTATGCTGTATAACCTTGCAATCCTAAAAAAATATATTATCACAAAGATCAGGCCAAAAAATGTTTAGGTTTGCGAGTGACCGGAAACTAATTTGATTTAATAAGTCATTTGAATCGTTTAAAAACCAATTATATCTAGTAAGCTTTCATTAATAGCAAAACATTCCCATTTCTGTGACATTGACATTTCTTTGACGTTTAATTGATTTTATTGACATTTTAATGGTTGAAATTTCAATGATATATTGATCGATACACTATTTGTGAATTGCTTTATTAAAATCGTGTTTAAAGGTATTATTTCTGAATAATAAATTTTCTTGGTATAAGGTCGTATGTAAACCTTAGCAGCAAATTATTATGGGACGCAATTAGGGTAGATCAAGTTTTGGTGAAAGGCGCTGGGAGATATACATATAAACCGAAATAGTATGTGCCAAGGTGGGATTCGGTGACAAAAGATTAACGTTAATTCTGATTTTGTATTATTTGTGTTTCATTATTTTGTATTCTCGAATGATTCACTTTGATGGGAAGCACTGAGTGAAGAATCATATCGGTCAATTCTGATGTTTCCCACATAATATTGTGAAACGGCACAAATTTTTCAGAAAACAAAAAAATGTTTTCGTTATTGTCTCACGAGTACTACAACTTTGAATAGTTTTTATAATTTTTTGAATGTGAGACAGTACAAAAGGTTCCCTTCTGAGAATATTTGTGAGTCTGTGATTTGGCGGCATGAGAGTAGAACATTTATATTGTCGTGACCAATTGTGATATTGGGGAAGAAGTCTCCAAATTTAAGAAAATGTCTGTCCAAAAATAACAGAAAATGTTTGTATAATATAAATGGTTGGTTTGGTGATTTTTAACGGAAACTTTGTGGGAAAAGTATTGTCCGAGGAGCCGGATAGACCTAATTTTTATTTTAAAACTGCGTTTCATTGTGGCATAACGAATTCAGAAATATAAAATTTAGTATTGTATAAACAATAAATAAATAAAATTAAGTACAACGGGTAAAATAAACGTTTAGACTAGCACAGCCTAATGCATAAAGATGGCAGCATTAGACAATTAACGTTTTTTTTTAATTTGTAATTTCTAAATTTTGGTTTCACTTAATTTAAACTGTACAAATAAAGTTTTCGCAATTCGACGTAGTCCTACGTTAATAGGTCGTATCTCGGATACAAGCTCGTCGGTTTTTTTTTTTCATTTAAATGGTGTTCGCCAAAATGAATTAGTAATTTGATATGTTCTTTAAAGTGGGTAATAAGTGACGTATACTTACTCATCCGTATTTAACTTTGATAAGTTTATAATCACAAAAAGTATTTATTCAATTCGAATAAGCTAAAAGTTCGTCGTTTTGTTAAGTCGGAGAAAAATTTGCTAGATATTTACTGCCGCCCGCGCCCATATTTTTTCAGAAGCTTGCCGCCCTAACCCAGGCGCTGTTTATAAAAATGTTGTGTTTAGTTTAATAGCTTCTAGCATCGCTTGTCGCATGCACTCTAGCCACAGCTTCTGAATAACTAAAGTAGGTCAAGGGTCATTTTTAAAAGTTAGGAAAATGGGAATCAAAATGTGTAACATTGGCAATTCAATAATCCAAAGATTCCGGCAATACGACAAAAAAAATTAAACGAAACGCAAATGCCCCATAAAAAGTATAAACAATCCTCGACTACCCGGGTACTTTGAAACTCGAGTAATTTGGATACCCTATACATATACATATTTCGCTAAAACTTCAGTAACTCGACTCGGAATGATCGTATAGAAATTTCCACAGTATAATTTTCTAAATTCTCTATAAAATGGACAATTTGGATGTGGCAATGAAATATCGAGCAAGTTCGTTTATTTTTTAGACAATTTTTGTTTTACTCAAAAAAGTCATAAAAAAACAAAACAGAATAAAACGGAATCCAGTATCGAAAAGAAGATAAAATTTCCTTCAACTAGAAATAATTTTTTATTTTTTTATTTTTTTGAAAGGTGTTATTTCACTAAGATACAAGCGTTAAAATCGGGGTATTTTTTCGAAAACAAATTCTGTTGCGTTTTCGTTTTGGCGCAGTGTATATAGTTTTCTTGGCTTTTGCATACTTATGTAATTTTGCTAATAATTTAATTTCTAAATTTAGCAATATTGTTTATCAAAAGATTGTGTTTGAAAGCTCGAAGAATTTGTCTGCCTTGCTGCTTGAAGCTGTTGGGTGTATCTCATTGGTAAAAATTAAATTTAAACCTATTTCGCCAAACCTCCATCAACTTACTTACTCAATTCAGGTACTTCTCTTCGGGCACTCCAAATAATTAGCTGAAAGCTCAAGGCATGGATAATGTTTTTTGATGCACTTTACACATTTACAATTTAAATAGCAATTAATTACGGTGTGTCCGAATCACTGACAATTCTTGACAATCCCGTAATATTTTTTGCTTCTGCTTTCACGTAATTTTATATCCGGAGCAACCTCTGATACATAGTAGGCCTTTAATATTTGTATCTATTTTTATCAATTTCAAGCTCCAGTCGTATTTATCATTTTCGACCGTTTTTGAGAGCTGTCACCTAGGATGGGAATGATTTAAATTATTGATTTAAATCAGTTTTAAATTAACCTGTATTTTTTCAAAAAAATCGTGATTTACATCATTTTTGTTCGCTAACAAATTTTGAAAGAAATAACATATAGTTTAAATATATTTGCAATTCTATCATACTGAATTCTTATTAATTAAGCAAATGAGTGAACCAAAAAATGGCGCCGTTTGGTCAAATTACACAGAAATTCGTAATGAAAACTGTAAAAACTGTAAAGCGGTATATCTCAAATGTGGCAAGATTTTGCAAGGACTAAAGCTCATATTGGAAAGTGTAAAATTATTGAAAAACGGAAACCAATAATACGCCGGCTGCATTATGCAGCACCTCTTCACAATCTATAATCGATGCAACAATAAATTTACCAATTTCTAATGCTGTCTTAATAAAATTTTCTAATAAATTCGGTTCAAGTAAATTGTCACAGTTATAACAACAGCAGTAGAAAAGGAAAATTTGGATCACAAAGTTGCTCGCTTTATTTTTGCAACAAATGTTCATCTAGAACGGTTAAGAATGAATAATTTAACCTTTATGTGACTGAACTGGGTACAATTGTACCCAAATGAAGATTTGACTATACATTTTCTTATGATTTAGTGTTTTCTTTTCGTCGTATTTTTGGTTTTCTTTTGCCGTTATTTGTGCTATTTTATTGTCTGTTCAAATCGAAATAATTTAAATTTTGTGTCAAATTCTCTATTAATTTATACTGGGAACATTTGTACCATTCCAGTCTGCTAAAAAGATTTTTTAATATCCAGTAACATAAAGGTTAAAAATTGATGCAAGGAGCTATGACCACATTGCATCTGCCAAACCGTAGACTATGTGCGATAAACTTTGAAGATGAGCACATCGATTTATGAGAAAAGTACTCTTCTGCTCTCAGATTATTACGTTTGACGGATGGTGAAATGTCCGAAATTATATAACCGATTGTGTGATCCTGTGTAAGGGCACAAAATGGCGGTCATTTTAGTTAACACCCTTGATACGTCGGGCATGTCTCACACAAGCGATTATGAAAAATTTGGTACAAGGCTGCATACGCAAAATTATTTTTTTTACATATTTATTTATTTATTGAATCTTTCATACGAAAATAACAATAAGTTGTCAAATCTTAAATGCTAGTAGAATAGGTAAGTAAATCTGCGGGAGCAGAATTAACGTGCTATCAATAATTAATACTTGGTGATGTCACAGTCATCGTTTTCTTCTTTAATCGTGACGACAAAGGTATATCTTTTAAATTTTTCGCCAGTATATTCGGATGAGATTAATTTTCCCTACATAGTTAATTTGCATTTTTAGTAATTTGTCTTTGACAGTTAGGATGCTAAGCTCCTTATGAATATTTTTGTTTTTTACAAACCAGGGTGCCCCTGTAATCATTCTGAGAATTCTTGACTGTATTCTTTGAACAATGTCAATATTTGAATTAGAAAGTTGATTGCCATAATTTTCAGCCATATGACCCGATTGGTTTAATCATTGTGTTATTCAGGAAAAGATTATATTCTAAATCAAGGGTTGAATATTTCCCCATCAACCAGTGCATTTCATCCATTTTTAATTTGATATGGCCCCATTTCATTTCAATATGTTTTACACCAACTCCAAATATATGGCCTTGGTACAGTAGCAAACAAATACGGCTATATATGCTTTTAAGAGTTTAGCGCCTCGTTCACGCTTGGTTGGCACAATAGCAACTGTGATTGGTCCCGCGTAATCTATGACAACATTTTCGAATGGCCTGGCTCTTGTCACTCGCACCTTTGGAAGCCCAGCCATCTTTTGCTCTACAACTGTTGCCGCATATCTTCTACAAACGAGACAATTATAAATTAATTTTTTCACGGTATTACGACAATTGACAACCCAGTAGCGTTGTCGAAGTAAGAAGGAAGTTAATGTTGGACCAGGATGATGGTTAGATTTATGGATATGACGAATAAGAATGGTACTGATTGGATGGGAACTTGGGAATAATATTATGGGATGTTTTTCATCAAAGGTAAGTTCCGCATTCTCCAGTCTGCCTCCGATTCTCAAAATTTCATCCTCGTCTAAAAATGGAGATACATTTTTTAACTTGCTTGTGCTTGCAAGTTGCCGTTGATTTTTAATACACATGATTTCGGTTCGATAGGTGATTAGTTGAATGTGTTTTATGCAGATCTTTTCGGCAGCTATGATTTCTCCAGTGCTAATCAATTTCGTGTACTGCTTAGTTTTGATTAGTTTAACAAGTTTCATGATGTAAACAATAATGCGTATAAATTTCATATAATTGTTTGTTTTGGTGCACAAGTTTTCAATATAATGCTTATCCTGGTTAATCGTCAAATTGATGATTTCTCTCTCACCAGGTCTAGACTCTTCCTGTGTTTGGATTGGAGTAGTGCCCACATTACTGACTGTCTGCCACATCAATGGATCTTCTGTAAGCCAAGTTGACCCGTTCCACCATAAACTTGAATCTATCAGTTTGGATGGGTAAACACCTCTGGATGCTAGGTCTGCCGGGTTGCTCTCTGAGGGCACATATCTCCAGTGTTTTCTTGGTAGAAGATCCAAAATATTTGCCGTGCGATTGCCCACGAACTGTTTCCATTTACTGGGATGAATATTCAACCACGCCAAAACTACCATGGAGTCATTCAATGCAAATAAATTGTACACTCGACTGCTACACTGTTGATGAGTTTTGCAAGAAGTTGAGCTGCGCATAATTCTAGCCTAGGAATAGATATAGGCTTTAGAGGTGCAACCTTCGTTTTAGATGTCACTAGCGATATTTTAACTTCATTGTTGGGGTACTGAATTCGGCAATAAACCACTGCACCATATGCATTTTGACTAGCGTCTGAAAACCCGTGATATTCTACAGTAGCTTGTTGTGTTTGCTGGTCGATGAATCTAGGAATTTCAATTTTTTCAAATTGATGTAGTTCTCGACGTAATTTCATCCATTGACGGCTAATATCTTCAGGAAGCTCATCGTCCCATTCGAGTTTGCTTAGACACAGTTGCTGAAATAGCATTTTACAAACGACGATAGCTGGAGAGACCCACCCAAGTGGATCAAACACACGTGAAGCTTTAGAAAGCATAATGCGCTTAGTTTGTCTTTGTGATGGTTCTTGAACTTTAAATGTAAACTTGTCTATCTTTACGGATGTTGCATTGTCACACGGAATTTCTTGCGATGGTTGATCTTTCTCCGACATCTCGTGAATATTTGACACCCATTTATGAAGCGGAAAACCACCTGATGCTAATGTTGTAGAGAGTTTAGCTTTGATGCTTTACAATTCACTAGTGATTTGAGCTCCAGTAAGCAAATCATCCACATATAAATGGTTTTGAATAATTGTTTTGATTTGCAAGTCTGATTCTTCCTCGCCCAATTGGAAACCAAACGGAGCTGAAGCCGTGCCATAAGTTACCGTAAGAAGTTGAAAATGTTTTAGGCTCTCTGACTCTGCTTCATTTTCTCGCCATAAAATGCGTTGATAATCGACATCGCAGGAATCAATTAAAATCTGGCGATACATTTTTTGTATGTCAGCTTTTAAGACGTACCTGTAAGCTCCGAATTGAAGTAAAATGCTTCACAATGTGGGTTGAATTGTAGGGCAAACTACCAGATTTTGATTTAACCCTTTCGGTCATGATTTAATTCTAGCAGTGATAAAAAATCCTACTGTATATTTTTTTGTTGTATTAGACGTCACAAAGCCGATTCTGAAAAAAAAAAAATTTTTTTGGGCCAGTAGGCCAGGATTGGGACATGTACTCAAATGAGAACAAATCCGTTCAAAGGTTACAAAAAAAAAAGAAAAATTCTTAAAAAATAAAAAATTTATTTCAATTCAATGAAAGGTACGTAAATAATTCGTTATCACAAATGAAAATAATATTATAAAACTAAAAAATAATTATTATGTAACATTATAAAAGAATAATTATAACAAATAAATTAATAATTGCAATTCAGTCTTTCGGGAATTATTAAGGAATAGGAACTTGGTTTGGCGAAGTTATATTGAATTATATTTTTTCTTCGTCTTTGCTGTGGAAGTTGTAAAAGCAATTGTTGTCTTTACTAAAACAAAGATGCACATTACATTTGCAACAATAAACTCTACTCTTTCCTGCACATTTTGAATATTTACAACGACTTACTGACTCACTCCGCAATGGAAGATGCCGTGTGTCATCATAACGGATTTCATCAATAAGTCGAATTTCTGTTCTAGTTTTTTTCGAAGGTTCGCTGTGGCAAGAATCATTGTTAGTTTTAGATAATGGTCTTCCTCTTTTTCGGGTAACGCTCTGATTAATAGTAGTCAAACAGTGTGACAAATAAAGCCGAAAATTAAGTAAATCCATAATATCTTTCGAAGGAGTGCCGATATTTTTATGGGCAATTTTATATTCAATCCAGCTTGATACAACTGCAAAATCAATAAAATGCGCGATTACCCGTAATGTCCATTTTCTTGATTTATGAAAAAAGCGATAGTAGCTCAGAAGTTGATCAAACAAATCGACGCCACCCATTCCCATATTATAAATTTTAACGATTTGTGGTTGTTTTATTTGAACATATATTGATTTGAGTTTATCGTATCGTCGTACCATTGCTTCTTCTCCGATTCCAACAAAATTTGAAGCCAAATAAACTGCCTTATTGTCTTGCCACTTGATCACACTCACTTTCCCATCTTTGCTTATTATTTGGTCTGACGATCCACGTCCTTGCCTTTTCAAAGTTTTATCGTCGATGTGAGGCGGGTTCCGAAATCTATTGACACGAATCGTTCCAATAGCGTTTATCTGAAGTTGAGTCAAACATTCAAATAATTGATAGGTGCTGAAATAGTTATCGAAACATAAGACATGCCCCGTAGTTTTGATCCTCTCAGCTAGTTGTAAAACGATTGCAGCTCCATATCCAAACCGCTGCACATAAACATTTTTTAATTCGGTTGTTGAGCCTTGATAAATTATAAAGTCGTAAGGTAATCCGCTCTTACCGCATAATAAAAATACCTGAAATTGAAATAAAATATTATATTTAAATGATATTTAGGTACAAGTATACCAAATATGATATGCATACCTTAATACCCCAAGGACAGGGTTTCCCTTTAATGTACTGTTTAATACTTAGATGACCTTTGAATGGAATAATTTGTTCATCCACGGAAATATTCTCTTCGACAGTATGCTCTGCGCATCTTTTACGAATACAATTAATTAGCGGTCGAGTTTTGAAAAACTTGTCTTGATTGTCATCGGGTACATCTAAATTATTTACGAAATGAATCGTATTCCGAAGTTGGGAAAACCGCTCGTGTGACATAGCTTGTATAACTGTTTGAATAGATATGTATTTATTAAAATACATACGAATTCGTGGCATTTTTAGAGTACCCATTAAAATTTGAATACCAACAAATTTTAATAATTCGTTTGATGTCGTTAGCCGAAAATTAGCTACATTTTGCTGCTGAGCATAAAGATTTGTAAAGAAAGCCATACTTGAAAACATCTCTTGAGGAATGTATTTCATAAAAATGACATATGGAGATGTTACCAATTCATCTTCGGAGAGCTCATGTTCAAATAAAAAGCGGGTTGACTCGATGTTCCTTCTCATCCATGCAATTTTTGATTTATCGGTTGTTTGAAATTTTCGACTTTCATCAATAAATTCAAACTGAATATTATCATCAATAACTATTTCAGCGCTTTCATCGGTCCCCATTGCTAATAGCGTAGCATTTTCCTTTGACAATTCTTCCTCCTCATTGGAACATTCTGCTACAACTGCACCTTGCATCATTATTTCATCGAATAAATCGCTCGGATTTTCTTTATTTACGTTTACTAAATCATTCTCGTCCTTTTCGTTGAGGATATCCTCCAAATAGTTCGTGGTAACTGAAACCTCTTCGTCCTCAGATAAATCAAGTTCAGAATCACTTGCATTTATCAAAAGAGCAGCTTCGTCTATAGTAAGTTTGGCTGTTATATTTTTAGCCAATATTCGCTTTAGTGCTTCTTTATCACTCATTTCTAAGTAATAATAAAATTATGTTAGCATAAAATTACAACAGTTCAGTAGGAATGTCTACAAATAAGAACAAATTTATTAATGTATTTATTTGTACACACTACCTTTGAACCAAAATGTATTCATTTGAGAACACACAATTACAGCAAGATTTAGTCAATTAAAATAATAAATAAACTTACTTACTACTTGGTTTATGCAAATTAAACACTTTAAATTTATAATAATATTTTTTTTAAATTATTTTAACCGTTTTTTAGTACTAAAAAACAATATTTTATATGGAGCAAAAACGATATGCAACATTCACCTAACCTCTATGAATACAAACTGTCATTATTACTAATATTAACACAAAAGTTCTGTATAAAAACGAGGTAAAATACACTAAAAACAATACTGATCAAAATACATTGAAAAAGTAAACGGTGTTAGGAAAATTCTAAGAACTACACTGCTTGTAAAATGATGTGTACAAATGAGTACATCATGACTGAAAGGGTTAATGATGTTCCAAAGCTTGTTCTGCAGGATCCATCAAACACCACCCTCAGTTTTGTCGTCAAACTTTCGCTTCTTATAACGGCGTGAGGCTGATAGTAGTTATTTGCTTGATTATTAACCTGATCTGATACTACTTCTCTCATATGTCCCAAGTCTACATATTCTCGCATAAATGTATTGTAGTCGACCTTGAACGAAGCATTTCTCTTCAATTTCCGTTCCACTGCATAAAATCTGTTTCTAGCTATGTCGTATGAATTCCCGGGGCAAACATCTTTAACTTTAAAAGGAAGACGAACAATAAATTTGCCGTCTTGATTTCGCGTAAATGAAATATCTTTCTGCTGGATGTTCCTCTTCTTGTGACTGTTGGTTCGGTGATATCTCCTCGAGCTGCCAAAATCGCGCAAGTGTTTCATCAACGTTCATATCAAGGTTGAGATGGAGAGAGATAGATTCTTTGCTGTTAGCAGTTTGATTAACTCCTGAAATGACATAACCAAAAAGTGTATTTTGTGCAATTAAAGTGTCGCTAATTATTTCCTTTCCAGTTCTTAAAATTGTAAAAAATGCATCGGCACCCAATAAAGGGTCGATTTTTTCCGGTGTAACAAAGCTAGGATCAGCAAGATTCAAAGATTTTAAATGTGCTAAATTTATATCGTCCAGTTTTTTAGATGGAATGACTAACGGAATTTTGTCTAGAATAAGTGCCTCTACCTTAATTTTGTTTGTTTCGTTAATTTTAGAGCACACTTCAAGATTTATTATGCCTTTAGTAATTAAATTGTTCGTCGCTAGGCTATTTATGGCAATACGCGCAGTTTTCCTTTTCAACAGCAACTTGTTTGACAGTTTTTCATCCACGAATGTTGCTTGTGACCCGGAGTCTAACATCGCTTTGCAATAGTGCCAATTTCATAATCCATCCTTTACCTTCACTAGCGCCGTTGGTAAGATAGACATCGATAGATTCGTAGTTGCCAGTTCAGATGTTAAAGATTGGATTTCTACATGAGCATTAGCAGGAGCTGGTGATTGACTGAGCAATGTAGGCTGATGGGCTTCTTCTATATGCAGTAATGTGTTATGACGTCGATGGCAATATGCACATCTATGTTTAGATCTGCAGTGTTGAGCAGAATGTACCGATTTCATGCAAATGAAGCAAAGTTTTTTATCCGCCACAAATCCTCTTCTTTCTGTTACACTCGTTTTATTGAACTCATCGCAGTTAAATAAATAATGTTGATCACCACACTTTGGACAGGACAACTGATTTGTTAGAGACTTCTGTTATATATTAACGCTGAGGTTGTTTACAGGAAGTTTCTGCACATTTCATTTGATTGGAATTGTTTCAGCTCGTTCAAATGCATTACTCTGCTTTACCAGAACATTTATTAATGTTTGCAGTTTTGGAAATGTTTCTTCATTTTTCAACATCCAAGCTCGCCTTGTTTCCTTGTCACATTTCTGCAGCAAATGATAAATGATCCACACATCGCGTGTCTCAGCTTCCTCTCCCAGTGATTCAAGTCCTCTTACAACTTCGTCTGCTTTATCTGCTAACTGTTTTACGAGTTTAGGTGAACCATTTGAGTTTGGTTGCTCCAAGAAGTCTTGAATTAGCACGCTGCAAATCTAGTCTCTCGCATTATATCGTTCTACAATCTTCCCCCATGCTTCTTCATAATTTCCATCGGTAACATTAATGTGTCGAATGAGGTCAAAAGCTGGTCCCTTTAGTAGACTTTTGAAGTATTTGAATTTGTGAACCTTTGAAAGGTTAGCAACATTGTGAATGGACGCCTCAAACAAATCACGAAACGTTGGAAATTCCGCGTAATTTCCATAGAAAATACTGGCACCTGCACTGGCGGAAGCTTAATTTCATCCTTTTGAACGAACGACGTATTTTGGATGCTCGATTTGAGTTCGCCTTGCTGATCGGATAATCGCCTTATGGATGCATTAACTTTTTCACTTACGTCTTCTTCGGTTTTTGATTTTAACACAGAGCGCAACTTTTATTTTACCGCTAGATAACGCTTCTCGAAATCTAACATATCGGTTCTCGATCAGTTCTCGAAAGTTATTAAACGTTTTCTCCAAATATTCTAACTGTATCGTAAGATCTGTAGCGGTAGCTGTATCGGTAAAGGCTGTATTCGCTGCATTCTTCTCTATTCTGGTCAATGTGCCTTTTTGATACCCTCCTCTTCTCTTCAAGTCATCCGCCATTATATTTTTTGTGATAAAAACTGGTTTGACTAATTTGCACTATTAATTCGAATTACTTTGGATTTCTTTCACAATTATTGTTTTGCACTGATTCACACTTTGAGATCATAGATTTTGTAACCATTTATTCTAAAATTATGTTTGTCGGTTAAATGGGTTTCAGAGACCAGCATAAGTTCAATTTCGTGTTTTGCAAGAAAATGTTGTAATTCTAGTTTGTGTTGGCTTATACCGTTTGCATTCCAGTGACATATCTTTTAGTCTTACCATGAATTTTCCTCCTGTATTTACGTTATTATATTACTCCCACATGATCTTCTTTCATTTCAGAATCTGTTTAGTATTCGTTATCGATATCTCCGTCTAATAACTTCCTGACTTGTTCATTAATTTTCACTTTCGGCTTTTTTCTAAACAACGTGTATAGGCCCAATCTGAATAGGCCCACACCTAATAAGCAGTTTTGGTATTTTTAAGTCATTTAAATAATCTTCCAAAATGAGTCGAATATGCCGACTCCCTTTTTATATTAATAAAAAAAATTATTTCGGAAGACTTGTTCATTTTATGAAAATAAAATCCCACGCTCGTACCTTTATAAAAAGTTCGAAAGGTGACCTGTAAGGTCGTTATCATTCTGTTAATTTTTTTTGTTTTTGTTTTTTATGGGATTAACTATTAGTATTAGTTGGTTGTCCCAGTCATAAGCTACTGCAATAAATAATATTTCAAAAAACATTATCCTAAAATCTATGGTCCATAAACAATAAAGTGTTTGGAATTACCTTGTAAGGAGGTAGATTTGGAGCTGCACAGCATATACATTTTTTCTGGTAAGTAGTAAGGCCAAACGTTAAATGATTAATAGCAATTCCCAATACTTTCAAAAATCAAGCTTCTCTTAGAAAATTGTATTTTTTTGTTTATTTGGACTTTATGATGCACAATATACTCGAAGTCTTGTAACTTTGCTTTTGAAAAATTCCCAAAGTTCATTTGTCGATTATTTAAAAATTGAACTTACTTCACAAACATCATGATATTAGTTTCAAGAGATTATATTGCTTATATTTTCATAAAAAATTACATCTAACGTAGAATTTTAAATTCAGATGATGCTGAGAAAACAAACTTCCAATTATTTTTAAACTGATAAAAAAATGTGCCAAACAAAATATTTATTCTTAAAATGCCAAAGGAGTCCTTGACGTAAAATTTTCCGTTGCAATTCAAATAATAATACTTGAAAATGAAATGATCTAAAGTTAAAAGTCTTGACCTTACCGACGATGAATAACAATAGACAAACAAAAGTCTTGACCAAATTATTTACGTAACAATAGAAAAGGCGTCGAAATATGATGAGGTTTTTTTTTGTTTTGTTTTTAGGTTAGGAAATACCAATCGAACAAATCCTTTCTTACACAGACCTACCGCTTAATGAAATACCAAAAACACAATTAATTATTCAAATCAACATTTTATTTTCTGCCTATTTGTACGAGTATATTGAATTTCAAACAAAAGAATATTTTACAAAAATTTTCCACCATTCAATACAAAACGCAATTTCCCTGGAAAGTATAAAAACAAAACTAAAAATAAAATTACCATCCAAACAATGTGAGGTGAAAATTTTATTGGCATTTCTATTGTTGGAATTAAACGGGAATAAATACCAAACCATTCTGAACATCAACAAACCAAAAAAAAAAGGAAAAAATTATCTTTTCCCAACTTTATCAAATCGAATAAAAACAAACCAACAACAACGATTTAAAATGGTAGAAAATATTATAGGAATTATTGGTTACACTTCATGTACTTTTGACATCGATTAACATTGAATATGTGTATATGTTGCATTTTGTCTGTACCTCTGTACATACATACCTATATAGAAAAAAAGGCTACCAACGTTTAACTTTTACTATTAAAATAAATTGGATTAGAGGAAGTAAACGGACCAATTTCATTACCATATAAACACACTGTAAACTAAATTTATAGTACTGATAACGACTATAGAAAGAGGTCAAATGAAAAGGGTTTATTTTATACTCTAAAATCAAATTTCTAAAACATTAAACTTTTAAAATTAAATTTGGGATACACTTGCATAATTTATAATTTATTTTCTTTAAATTTTTAAACACCCCAAAAAAACGCGGCCCTACAGTAAAATAAATTTTTCTTATACGCGCAAAATAAAAATAAATTATTTAGTAAGACCAAAAACTAAATACATAACAATATATAACGCCAAACAACAATTTTTATAATTAAATAAATTTGTTGTTAAAGTTAAATTATTTCTTCAAATAAATTTAATTAATTGTGTAAAAAAATTATAAGTTATGTCTTAACATTTGCTTGTTAATTTTTAATATAAAAATGTTTACAATTAAAATGTATCGACGAAATATTTAGAATTAAGGTAACGAAGAATTAACGGTCTTCCACTTTTTATAACTTTAGATAGTTTCATTGGATGTTTTTAATTCTAAATGCCAACGCAGTGTCGCATATTTACAATAATATTTTTTTTTTTTTTATAGATTAGTACCTATAGTGAATTGTTTTTGGTTTATTGAATTCAAAACGCAAAAAATGTGTAAACAAGCGATGTAACATAGAACATTTCATTTTTTCTACTTGGGACTTATGAATCTGACAAATATTCATTGAATCTGTAATGAACTAACTAGAAATGTGGGACAATCGCTTCAATTTACAAAATTCAAATTTTAGATCTTTAAAATACTTATATTTATTGTAAACATAATTACATTTTAAAATTTGTAAATAAGACAGTGCCAAGGTTAACTGAAAGCCGAAAGTGATGAACGTAAGTTCCAAGTTTTGCACTTCAATATTTCTTCTAACCTGAAATTTAAAGAAACAAATTTAGAACAATTAGGTACTAATTATAGTTTGAATCCTACATAATGCAAGATATTTTGTAAACTTATAAATCACACTTACATCTCAGCATGTATCACATACACACAACATTTTTATGATCCACATCGTTGTATTTATAAAACATTAAGATAGTCAACGTATATTTTGATATTTTATTTCGAGCACTTCTTGCCGCTTGATAAGTAAGATTACGAAAGATAAGGAAAACTGTCCGATTCAGTTTCCCACGAATGAAGATCACAAATTATTGGTAGTGTGTTCACTCCACAACAGTTTCCTCGCATTATCGCCACTAATAATTACAAGGGTTCTGTAAGAACTAAAGGAACGATTAAGGAAATCCCTCAATTTCCGACCTTCCACAAAATATCGAAAGTATTTTAGTACAAGAAAAATGGCGTCCGACCAATGTTAGCTTTCGTGAAAAGCCCAAGTATGTAGTTCCCAACTGCTTTTATTTAACTTTGCAGTATTTCACCATTTTTATGTTTTTATTGAAATTACGAAAATGTTTTATTTTATTTATAACGGATTCAGATTCTTCCATCCTAACATTTTCTATTTGTGAACTTTTTAATAGGCTGGCGAAATATTCCTGAATTTTCGCTAAATTCGTTATAAATCTGTGGTAATTCCGCAAAGAATTCTATTTGGCGAAAATAGACGTGGATTGGAAACTTTAATATTTGTGCTCTAATCTAAAAGCCATCGAGAAAGTTTGAAAATATTTCTCGTATTCTACGTTTGATTAGCGGCCGCAGATTTAAATTTTCCCGCATGCGCTAAAGCAAATTAATTTGTATAATTTGTTATATTTATTTCAGTTTCTCTAATTTTGAGGTTCAATTGCGTAATATGCCATCTAATTACAGTTACACCGGGAGTTTTATTTGGATTGTATTAAGCGTAGCATTGAATTAGGGAACATTTGTTCAATTTATGTTCTTTCAATGTGCATTGAATAAACCCGCGCCGAATTAAATAAATCAAAGTAAACATTTGATTTATTTAAATCTAGTAGAATTATTTTTTAAACCGGCCACTGGATGTTTTTTAATATAAAATTTATTTCGAATGGTTTACTAGTTTCAAAACAAATTAACCTCCGATTCTGACGAGCAGTCACTGACCAAAAAACAGTCTTAGATAAGACTTTTTTTGTTAGTTAAGACTACTGTCTTAGTTAGACCCATTTCGTATTCTACAAGTAAAATTAGCTGTCATTGGTCCTACAAAATAGTTTTATTTAAGACCGACAATTTTGGTGATCTCTTATATTTTCAAATAATTAAAACACTTTTTATTATTATTGTTGTTATTATTATAAATAATATGGCATAACCTATTGCCGTCGCAATCGCTACTGGACTTTTGATCACGAGGTCATCACCATAAAACGGCGTACACAATAATTATTGTGTACGGTAAACACAACCTGAATATGACGTTACAATTTATATAGGATGCAAATTCAGAACGAATAATGTACACGGTCTTAATGATCTTAATTTAACTGTTATCTTGCAGCTAAGTAATGTCGCAATTTAAAACAAAGTGCCAAATTTTGTATATCAGCTTAAATTCAATTAAATATGTTTGTTTATATATTTTGCAATACTGAAAGTACCTCAACATATAAATTAAAACTAGGGTTTGCAAAAACACGGGTTTTAGCATTTTTCGAACTTCAGAACTCCGGTTGCAAACCCTAATTTTGAATAGAATTTATTTTGAAATATAAATCCGAGTTTTAAGTCAAATCCCCGGGTTTTCGGGTTCACCACATTTGGAAAAACCTGTATTTTTGAGATCGGGAAAGCACGGTTTGGAACCCCTAAAAAGGAAAAAATTTGGTATTTGGCAATTTTGCAAATATTTTGGAAAATTTGCATTCAAAAAATTAAAACTGGTTGTTTCCAAACATTTCATAGAAAATTCGATTTTTGTGAAAATCACCTTACTATAATTCATCGAATTCTGAGCCAAAAATAATCCAAAATTCGCAATTGGGCTCCGATCGCAGTTCTTGATACCTCTAATGACAGGTTTCTGGACCTGTAATTGTTGTGCCAACGCGCATTTAGATTCCTTTGTTGTTTCCAAACATTTCATAGAAAATTCGATTTTTGTGAAAATCACCATTCTGAGCCAAAAAAATCCAAAATTCGCAATTGGGCTCCGATCGCAGTTCTTGATACCTCTAATGATAGGTTTCTGAACCTGTAATTGTTGTGCCAACGCGCATTTAGAATCCTTGGTAGTTTCCAAACATTTCATAGAAAATTCGATTTTTGTGAAAATCACGTTACTATAATTCACTGAATTCTGAGCCAAAAAAATCCAAAATTCGCAATTGGACTCCGATTGCAGTTTTTGATACCTCTAATGATAGGTTTCTGGACCTGTAATTGTTGTGCCAACGCGCATTTAGATTCCTTGGTTGTTTCCAAACATTTCATACAAAATTCGATTTTTGGGAAAATCACCTTACTATAATTCATCGAATTCTGAGTCAAAAATAATCCAAAATTCGCAATTGGGCTCCGATCGCAGTTCTTGATACCTCTAATGATAGGTTTCTGGACCTGTAATTGTTGTGCCAACGCGCATTTAGATTCCTTTGTTGTTTCCAAACATTTCATAGAAAATTCGATTTTTGTGAAAATCACCATTCTGAGCCAAAAAAATCCAAAATTCGCAATTGGGCTCCGATCGCAGTTCTTGATACCTCTAATGATAGGTTTCTGAACCTGTAATTGTTGTGCCAACGCGCATTTAGAATCCTTGGTAGTTTCCAAACATTTCATAGAAAATTCAATTTTTGTGAAAATCACCTTACTATAATTCACCGAATTCTGAGCCAAAAAAATCATCCAAAATTCGCAATTGGGCTCCGATCGCGGTTCTTGATACCTCAAATGATAGGTTTCTGGACCTGTAATTGTTGTGCCAACGCGCAATTAGATTCCTTGGTTGTTTCCAGAAATTTCATAAAAAATTCAATTTTTGTGAAAATCACCTTACTATAATTTATCGAATTCTGAGCCAAAAATAATCCAAAATTCGCAATTGGGCTCCGATCGCAGTTCTTGATACCTCTAATGATAGGTTTCTGGACCTGTAATTGTTGTGCCAACGCGCATTTAGATTCCTTTGTTGTTTCCAAACATTTCATAGAAAATTCGATTTTTGTGAAAATCACCATTCTGAGCCAAAAAAATCCAAAATTCGCAATTGGGCTCCGATCGCAGTTCTTGATACCTCGAATGATAGGTTTCTGAACCTGTAATTGTTGTGCCAACGCGCATTTAGATTCCTTGGTAGTTTCCAAACATTTCATAGAAAATTCGCTTTTTGTGAAAATCACCTTACTATAATTCACAGAATTCTGAGCCAAAAAAAATCAAAAATTCGGAATTTAGCTCCGATCGCAGTTCTTGATACCTCTAATGATAGGTTTCTGGACCTGTAATTGTTGTGCCAACGCGCATTTAGATTCCTTGGTTGTTTCCAAACATTTCATAGAAAATTCGATTTTTGTGAAAATCACCTTACTATAATTCACCGAATTCTGAGCCAAAAAAATCCAAATTTCGCAATTGGACTCCGATCGCAGTTCCTGATATCTCTAATGATAGGTTTCTAAACCTGTAATTGTTGTGCCAACACTCATTTAGATTCCTTGGTTGTTTCCAATCATTTCATAGAAAATTCGATTTTTGTGAAAATCACCTTACTATAATTCACCGAATTCTGAGCCAAAAAAATCCAAATTTCGCAATTGGACTCCGATCGCAGTTCCTGATATCTCTAATGATAGGTTTCTAAACCTGTAATTGTTGTGCCAACACTCATTTAGATTCCTTGGTTGTTTCCAATCATTTCATAGAAAATTCGATTTTTGTGAAAATCACCTTACTATAATTCACCGAATTCTGAGCCAAAAAAAATCCAAAATTCGCAATTGGGCTCCGATCGCAGTTCTTGATACCTCTAATAATAGGTTTCTGGACCGGTAATGGTTGTGCCAACGCGCATTTAGATTCCTTTGTTATTTCCAAACATTTCATAGAAAATTCGATTTTTGTGAAAATCACCGAATTCTGAGCCAAAAAAAAAAAAATCCAAAATTCGCAATTTGGCTCCGATCGCAGTTCTTGAAACCTCTAATGATAGGTTTCTGAACCTGTAATTGTTGTGCAAACGCGCAATTAGATTCCTTTGTTGTTTCCAATCATTTCATAGAAAATTCGATTTTTGTGAAAATCACCTTACTATAATTCACCGAATTCTGAGCCAAAAAAATCATCCAAAATTCGCAATTGGGCTCCGATCGCGGTTCTTGATACCTCTAATAATAGGTTTCTGGACCGGTAATTGTTGTGCCAACGCGCATTTAGATTCCTTAGTTATTTCCAAACATTTCATAGAAAATTCGATTTTTGTGAAAATCACCGAATTCTGAGCCAAAAAAAAAATCCAAAATTCGCAATTTGGCTCCGATCGCAGTTCTTGAAACCTCTAATGATAGGTTTCTGAACCTGTAATTGTTGTGCAAACGCGCAATTAAATTCCTTTGTTGTTTCCAATCATTTCATAAAAAATTCGATTTTTGGGAAAATCACCTTACTATAATTCACCGAATTCTGAGCCAAAAAAAATCCAAAATTCGCAATTGGGATCCGATCGCAGTTCTTTAAACCTCTAATGATAGGTTTCTGGACCTGTAATTGTTGTGCCAACGCGCAATTAGATTCCTTGGTTGTTTCCAGAAATTTCATAAAAAATTCGATTTTTGTGAAAATCACCTTACTATAATTCACCGAATTCAGAGCCACAAATAATCCAAAATTCGCAATTGGGCTCCGATCGAAGTTCCAGATATCTCTAATGATAGGTTTCTAAACCTGTAATTGTTGTGCAAACGCTCATTTAGATTCCTTGGTTGTTTCCAATCATTTCATAGAAAATTCGATTTTTGTGAAAATCACCTTACTATAATTCACCGAATTCTGAGCCAAAAAAAATCCAAAATTCGCAATTGGGCTCCGATCGCAGTTCTTGATACCTCTAATAATAGGTTTCTGGACCGGTAATGGTTGTGCCAACGCGCATTTAGTTTCCTTAGTTATTTCCAAACATTTCATAGAAAATTCGATTTTTGTGAAAATCACCGAATTCTGAGCCAAAAAAAAAATCCAAAATTCGCAATTTGGCTCCGATCGCAGCTCTTGAAACCTCTAATGATAGGTTTCTGAACCTGTAATTGTTGTGCCAACGTGCAATTAGATTCCTTGGTTGTTTCCAGAAATTTCATAAAAAATTCGATTTTTGTGAAAATCACCTTACTATAATTCACCGAATTCTGAGCCAAAAAAATCCAAATTTCGCAATTGGGCTCCGATCGCAGTTCTTGATATCACTAATGATAGGTTTCTAAACCTGTAATTGTTGTGCCAACGCTCATTTAAATTCCTTGGTTGTTTCCAGAAATTTCATAAAAAATTCGATTTTTGTGAAAATCACCTTACTATAATTCATCGAATTCTGAGCCAAAAATAATCCAAAATTCGCAATTGGGCTCCGATCGCAGTTCTTGATACCTCTAATGATAGGTTTCTGGACCTGTAATTGTTGTGCCAACGCGCATTTAGATTCCTTTGTTGTTTCCAAACATTTCATAGAAAATTCGATTTTTGTGAAAATCACCATTCTGAGCCAAAAAAATCCAAAATTCGCAATTGGGCTCCGATCGCAGTTCTTGATACCTCTAATGATAGGTTTCTGAACCTGTAATTGTTGTGCCAACGCGCATTTAGAATCCTTGGTAGTTTCCAAACATTTCATAGAAAATTCGATTTTTGTGAAAATCACGTTACTATAATTCACTGAATTCTGAGCCAAAAAAATCCAAAATTCGCAATTGGGCTCCGATCGCAGTTCTTGATACCTCTAATGATAGGTTTCTGGACCTGTAATTGTTGTGCCAACGCGCATTTAGATTTCTTGGTTGTTTCCAAACATTTCATAAAAAATTCGATTTTTGGGAAAATCACCTTACTATAATTCATCGAATTCTGAGCCAAAAATAATCCAAAATTCGCAATTGGGCTCCGATCGCAGTTCTTGATACCTCTAATGATAGGTTTCTGGACCTGTAATTGTTGTGCCAACGCGCATTTAGATTCCTTTGTTGTTTCCAAACATTTCATAGAAAATTCGATTTTTGTGAAAATCACCATTCTGAGCCAAAAAAATTCAAAATTCGCAATTTGGCTCCGATCGCAGTTCTTGATACCTCTAATGATAGGTTTCTGAACCTGTAATTGTTGTGCCAACGCGCATTTAGAATCCTTGGTAGTTTCCAAACATTTCATAGAAAATTCGATTTTTGTGAAAATCACCTTACTATAATTCACCGAATTCTGAGCCAAAAAAATCATCCAAAATTCGCAATTGGGTTCCGATCGCGGTTCTTGATACCTCTAATGATAGGTTTCTGGACCTGTAATTGTTGTGCCAACCCGCAATTAGATTCCTTGGTTGTTTCCAGAAATTTCATAAAAAATTCGATTTTTGTGAAAATCACCTTACTATAATTCATCGAATTCTGAGCCAAAAATAATCCAAAATTCGCAATTGGGCTCCGATCGCAGTTCTTGATACCTCTAATGATAGGTTTCTGGACCTGTAATTGTTGTGCCAACGCGCATTTAGATTCCTTTGTTGTTTCCAAACATTTCATAGAAAATTCGATTTTTGTGAAAATCACCATTCTGAGCCAAAAAAATCCAAAATTCGCAATTGGGCTCCGATCGCAGTTCTTGATACCTCTAATGATAGGTTTCTGAACCTGTAATTGTTGTGCCAACGCGCATTTAGAATCCTTGGTAGTTTCCAAACATTTCATAGAAAATTCGATTTTTGTGAAAATCACCTTACTATAATTCACTGAATTCTGAGCCAAAAAAATCCAAAATTCGCAATTGGGCTCCGATCGCAGTTCTTGAAACCTCTAATGATAGGTTTCTGAACCTGTAATTGTTGTGCAAACGCGCAATTAGATTCCTTTGTTGTTTCCAATCATTTCATAGAAAATTCGATTTTTGTGAAAATCACCTTACTATAATTCACCGAATTCTGAGCCAAAAAAATCATCCAAAATTCGCAATTGGGCTCCGATCGCGGTTCTTGATACCTCTAATGATAGGTTTCTGAACCTGTAATTGTTGTGCCAACGCGCATTTAGATTCCTTGGTAGTTTCCAAACATTTCATAGAAAATTCGCTTTTTGTGAAAATCACCTTACTATAATTCACCGAATTCTGAGCCAAAAAAAATCAAAAATTCGGAATTTAGCTCCGATCGCAGTTCTTGATACCTCTAATGATAGGTTTCTGGACCTGTAATTGTTGTGCCAACGCGCATTTAGATTCCTTGGTTGTTTCCAAACATTTCATAGAAAATTCGATTTTTGTGAAAATCACCTTACTATAATTCACCGAATTCTGAGCCAAAAAAATCCAAATTTCGCAATTGGACTCCGATCGCAGTTCCTGATATCTCTAATGATAGGTTTCTAAACCTGTAATTGTTGTGCCAACGCTCATTTAGATTCCTTGGTTGTTTCCAATCATTTCATAGAAAATTCGATTTTTGTGAAAATCACCTTACTATAATTCACCGAATTCTGAGCCAAAAAAAATCCAAAATTCGCAATTGGGCTCCGATCGCAGTTCTTGATACCTCTAATAATAGGTTTCTGGACCGGTAATGGTTGTGCCAACGCGCATTTAGATTCCTTAGTTATTTCCAAACATTTCATAGAAAATTCGATTTTTGTGAAAATCACCGAATTCTGAGCCAAAAAAAAAAAATCCAAAATTCGCAATTGGGCTCCGATCGCAGTTCTTGAAACCTCTAATGATAGGTTTCTGAACCTGTAATTGTTGTGCAAACGCGCAATTAGATTCCTTTGTTGTTTCCAATCATTTCATAGAAAATTCGATTTTTGTGAAAATCACCTTACTATAATTCACCGAATTCTGAGCCAAAAAAATCATCCAAAATTCGCAATTGGGCTCCGATCGCGGTTCTTGATACCTCTAATAATAGGTTTCTGGACCGGTAATGGTTGTGCCAACGCGCATTTAGATTCCTTAGTTATTTCCAAACATTTCATAGAAAATTCGATTTTTGTGAAAATCACCGAATTCTGAGCCAAAAAAAAAAATCCAAAATTCGCAATTTGGCTCCGATCGCAGTTCTTGAAACCTCTAATGATAGGTTTCTGAACCTGTAATTGTTGTGCAAACGCGCAATTAGATTCCTTTGTTGTTTCCAATCATTTCATAAAAAATTCGATTTTTGGGAAAATCACCTTACTATAATTCACCGAATTCTGAGCCAAAAAAAATCCAAAATTCGCAATTGGGATCCGATCGCAGTTCTTTAAACCTCTAATAATAGGTTTCTGGACCTGTAATTGTTGTGCCAACGCGCAATTAGATTCCTTTGTTGTTTCCAGAAATTTCATAAAAAATTCGATTTTTGTGAAAATCACCTTACTATAATTCACCGAATTCAGAGCCACAAATAATCCAAAATTCGCAATTGGGCTCCGATCGAAGTTCTTGACACCTCTAATGATAGGTTTCTGGACCTGTAATTGTTGTGCCAACGCGTATTTAGATTCCTTTGTTGTTTCCAAACATTTCATAGAAAATTCGATTTTTGTGAAAATCACCATTCTGAGCCAAAAAAATCCAAAATTCGCAATTGGGTTCCGATCGCAGTTCTTGATACCTCTAATTATAGGTTTCTGAATCTGTAATTGTTGTGCCAACGCGCATTTAGAATCCTTGGTAGTTTCCAAACATTTCATAGAAAATTCGATTTTTGTGAAAATCACCTTACTATATAATTCACCGAATTCTGAGACATAAAATCCAAAATTCGCAATTGGGCTTCGATCGCAGTTCTTGATAACTCTAATGATAGGTTTCTGGACCTGTAATTGTTGTACCAACGCGCATTTAGATATCTTTGTTGTTTCCAAACATTCACCGAATTCTGAGCCAAAAAAAATTTTAAATTCGCAATTGCGCTCCGATCGCAGTTCTTGATACCTCTAATGATATGTTTCTGGACCTGTAAATATTGTACCAACGCACATTTAGATTCCTTGGTTTTTTCCAAACATTTCATAGAAAATTCGATTTTTGTGAAAATCATCTTACTATAATTCACCGAATTCTAAGCCAAAAAAAATCCAAAATTCGCAAATGCGCCCCAATTGCAGTACTTGATACCTCTAATGATAGGTTTCTGAACCTGTAATTGTTGTGCCAACGCGCGTTAAGATTCTTTGGTTGTTTTCAAACCTTTCATAGAAAATTCGATTTTTGTGAAAATTACCTTACTATAATTCACCGAATTCTGAGCCAAAAAAAATCCAAAATTTGCAATTGGGCTCCGATCGCAGTTCTTGATACCTCTAATGATAGGTTTCTGGACCTGTAATTGTTGTGCCAATGCGCAAATGTATTACCCCGTAAACTACTAAATATTTTAACACTTATAGCTTCAATAATTTTTTATGTTCAATGACGGAACTATTTTATGTTTTAATCTTTTCCTTATCAGAATACATACCCACCATGCCCAATAATGGGACCTCTATGGTTAAGTTTTCCTGGTCTCTCTAGCGGTATACAGAAAATTCAGAATCGGAAATAGATTGTATATCTATTAATCAAGTTTCTCTAAAAATATCTTTCTTTGCCGCCCCGGTGGCACAATGGTTCGCATACTTGCTTTACGCTCCGGAGGTTCCGGGTTCTATTCCTGGCGGGTGATGAAAAAATCACGGCTGGTTAATGTAGGATCAGTGAATTAATCACTCATTATCCGTTATCTAAATGTTTACGAAACTTCAAAATGAAGCGGCCAAATCCCTCTGTGGGATGTAGCGCCAGCGAAAAAAAAAAAAAGTTTCTTTAACCAAGTAGCGTCTCTTTTGGGGGATTTAAATCAGGATAGTTATATTTATTATTTTCGTATTGATAATTTTGAGATACTATTTTAGTTGGATTTAAATTTCTTGTACTGCATACTGTAAATTTTTGATCTTCCTATTGATGTTTTCATTTTCCTTTATTATTTTATATTTTACCAATTCTGGACAGTCTCCTGAATTAGCTGAATGCGAACCTTTCTAGTTACCACAATTGTGGTTATCCGTTTTACAATCCAGTTTCAAATGATCACTTCCACAGTTCATACATCTAATTTTTTTATGGCTATGGGAAGTTCCATGACCATTGTTTTTGTCATCGCTTTAATGGATCGGAATAACTTTGATTATATCATCATCTTTAATTTCGTGTACCTTTACACCGGATTGAATTCATCGACACCGGATCGACATCATTGAAGGAACACCAAAGGCAATACATGTTAGCGGTTTGTCGTGTTAAGAGCCGAATGGATAATATTCAATTTGTTTTCCATCTAAATACCGTTGTTAGTTGGTTATGTTCCTCTAGAGTTAGGAGGTTAAATTTAAGACCAACGCTTATTATTTTAATGGAGAATTTTTCTATGCTACATTCTTTTAACAAACCTCGAATATCGGTAAAAGTTGAATTTTGGCAATTTCAATTTTCGATGTTATCGATGAAATATACACCCATCGACATAATTTTCACATTATATAAGAAAGTTACATCCAAATGATTTTGCTTAAATTGATTCCAGAACAGCATTGAAAGCAAATTGGGTGTAAATAATTATATCAATTAAAAAAAATTTTAAAAACCTGGAAACAATAAGTTAAGTACTTCCCCGATCAAACCAACAGGAAAACAAACTTCCAACCGCAAATTATCTGTTTCACGTTTCTAATTATCACATCGTCACACGCCCTTATAATTTCTCATCTTTTATGACCTGTTTATTAAGTTTTACATTATGTATTTGGGTTTCCTTTTATTATCGTGACGTAAGCATTATTAAAGTCACTGAACAATAAAACAAAATATTACGTTAATAAAAAAAAGTTTGTTGTAATAAAATATTTGTCTCGTAAAAATATGTGTACACACCATCACAATCCTCGTAAAGTTGGAGTAAAAAAAAAATCGCGTGCTTATTAGGGCACTCATCTATTATTTCAAAATAAAATAAAAACTATTAAAACACAAATTAAACTAATAAAAGTTATTTTATTGTTTTGTAAATATAAGTATTTAGACAAAAATATGCTGCACCGCACAAATGGAATTGATAGAGACAATTTTTTTATTTCAAACATACATAATGTACGAAGGTTGTTTTACGCTAATTTAAATATTTTGTTTGAAACAACACAAATTCATATTCACACAATAATGATGGTGCTAAGATGAAATAGTATATATAACACAGGAAGGTATGATAGTATCATAAAATATATCATTAAAAATTATATTTAACCATACAAGCAACAAAACTATGTCACCAAATGCGTCATTAAAATATTGAAGAAACAAAAATATTATTTTAGCACAGCAGAAAACCAACAAGTTAAACAAAAATTACCACTCTCAAAGTGACTTTAATTTTCGTAAATAGGGTATGCTCGACATGAGAAACGAAGGAAACTCATTACATGTTTAAATTTATGTTCATCTTACGTTTTGCGTTTTTTTTTTTTTTTTTGTAAGGTCGAGTGATTTAGTTTTTCCACAATAACAACAATAATAATGAGTTGTAGAGATCTCTTAACATTTCAGTTATTTTTGTTAATAATTAAAATACCTAGGTATAACATTTTGTATATAAGGAACTGAAGTAAAAAAAAACTGTGAACGTAAATATCTGTATATACTGTATAACATTAATTTTGTTTCCGGTAATCAGAGTAAGATTAATTACAAACAAAGCATAACAAGTAGCAACAACACAAAAGCTCTTTAAGTTTTCGTTTTTTATTTTATTTTAGTTTATCTTATTTTAAATTATAAAAGCACCAGCATAACATAAATTCTAAATTATATACTATTTGTACTTTGTAAATATTTGAATAATATTGAATACACGGGAGACAGACAGTGTAACAAAAAATAACTAGTATCAAGTCGATGTTGAATATTCAGTTTATAAAATGTTTATTTGAATCGAGAAAATGGGAAAATTGGTCAAGGTTCTGCACGTGTAAAATTGTATTCGATTTCATTGTAATGTAAAAATTTTATTTAATTTTTTCTTTGTCTAAAAATTTAAAAATTGATACAATATTCTGTTCGTGTTCAACATGTATAACAATTGTTTCACAAAGGATATTTTCAAATAGCAGATTTAACTATGAGAAAATTGATTATTTCTTGTGTGTTCAATTCAAATTATTAGTTCTAGGGAAAGAACCATTAAGATATAGTATTTATTGTTAGTAAGAATGATGAATGCAAACCAAGGTCAGACAATGGAATTTTTGGTTGGTTTACGTCTACATTTTGTAATATTTTGAAAAATGCAGATATGCTGTTTTTTGCATTTTTGGTACGCAAACAATTTTTCCGACCTATATGGAAATAATGGAAGTGGGAAATGGCTTCGGGGTAAAATTTATTCTGAAATCATAGTAATCAAAATTTCTTAAGCAATAATCTTTAGAACATCATGTCTGCAGTTCAACCTTAGATTAGCATAGATATAGTATAAACAAAACATTCTATACATAAAAATTCGGTTAAAAATTTTAACTTTTTATCTAAAAAAAACATAAAATGTGAGGAATTATTCGTCTAAAATTCAAATACAACAACACTCGTGTTCGTTTTTTTTTTATTTTTAGATTATTTCTTTAGATTATCAAGTAATTTCGGTTTGAAAAGCCAGTGATGAGGCATATTTGTTTGAAATTTTTTACTAAGATTTATTTCTTAAGTGTTAACCGTCTTAACTCTAGAGTGCTCACGAGAAAAATGAATTTCAAAAGAGCATTGAATTAATCTTCGGACAATGTTCTTTCAGTTTCTAAGAAACAAAAATTAACAACATTAAGGGTAGCAAGTAAAACGGAAAGCAAAAAATTACAGCTCTTAACCAAACTCTACGACGTCGAATACTAAAATTCAAAATTTATACAGTACCGAGAATGAAAAGTGCATAGCCAAAAAACACAAAAATACATCTTGCAACTATCACGCAAGTTAAAAAAACATTGTTTTAGAAGTTGTTCTTTGTAGTGTTAGACACATTTTATAATGAATAATGAATCAATAAAATCTTGCAGGTACTAGAGGATCAGTCCGTTATACCACAATTTTTCTATTATTGAATTGAAGTTTTTGAATGATGACGGCATCTGTTTGTTGGTTTTCATCCCCATTATTTGCCAAAGGTTTTCAATGGGATTCAAATCCGGTGAATTTTAAAGGCTTATCCAGTGTGGCAATTTTGTTTTTCAATATAAAAACTTCAACCCGAAGAAAAATAATAATAATTATTTTTTTTATTTTATCGTCTTAAAACTAAAATTTACTAACGCAAAAAATGTTACCGATTTCTCCCGGTCACAGGGGGCGGAGTCATCCTGAAAAATCATAGACTTTGCACTCAAAAAATGCATTTCAATAGAAGGGAACAAATGGTCGTTTAAAATTTGTTTGTAGTCTTCTGCATTAACAGTTCCTTTAATAGAGGCCATTTATCCAATTCTTTGATAAGAAAAACGTCCCGAAATCATTTGGACGGCTGGGCTGGATGGTTCATTACTGTTTCAGGCACTGATCGCTCAAACGTTCACCAGATTTGCGCCTGCCGTACTGGAATCCATCCGATCCAAAAAAAATTAATTTACTCTCGTCGGAAAAAATAACTATTCGCCACTGCTGTAGACTCAAATTAGGTATCTCCACAAAATGTCGAATCATAAAATTTCGAAAACATAAAATCCCGACAAAAAAAATGTATTGAAATCCCGACTCCACAAAATTTCGACAGCACAAAATCCCGACTCCAGACAATCTCAAGCTAATCAAATTGCTTATAAAAGCGATTTTTCGACTATGTATTAATTAATATACATTGTATGATAGGGAAACGGAAATTTATTGAAGAATTAATTAATAAATCATCATAATTTTTTTTTAATTCTAATGAAAAAAATATATTTTATTACTATTAAAAATTTCATTCAACATAAAACAATAAAATACACATTCTCCGCTTTAAAAAAATTATGAATTAATCCAATCGCATATTATGGGCAAGCCCCTTAAGAAAATTTAGTTTTGATTTTTCGGTTTTTTGCTCTTAAAACTAACTGCAATCGTTTACAATATGCTCTTTTCCTAGCAGCTTTATCAACTCGTAAACACCAAGATGAGGCTTTGAAGTAATTATTTGGAGACGTCTATGCCAACCCTCGACACTGTTTTGGGTCCTTGGCAAACTTTCATCAAGAAGATCTGCCACTGACCAGAAATACGGATGATAAGAAGGTTCTATAAGTTTTTGTTGATTATTAATATTCCTTTTTCTATTAGTTCCAAATAAGTAATCTGTTTCAAACCATATGGCAATTTTTTGGCAATCAGAATCAAACTCGTTTTTCAATTCATTATAATAAATTGGAATTTCATCTGGTTTGAGGAATGCTAAACTTTTTAACATACGCATTTTTAAACTAAAATTTTCATTGTTACCATATTTTGCCGAAAGACCTTCCTGTTGAATTCGTCGCCATATAATTTGGCCGAAATGGAAAAATCATCCCTTAAAATGGGTAGCAGGAAGAAACGGTTTGGCTGCCGAAACAATTGCTTTTTCGAAATCAGAAATAATGAATTTTGGATTTAGATGTACATATTTCATTTTCGCGTGCGATAGCGAAAAGTTGAAATAAAAAATCGTTGTATGCCAACCGACTTTTGCTGGTCATGATGCTATATATCATCGGCATAATTTCATTTTGTATTTTACAATGAATTGTAAAAAGTTGTTGAATGATTCTTGGAGCAATTTCAAATGTCCCGTCCATGAGCCACAGTGGAGAATTTGCAAGATGTTTAAGATTATTGATGGTTCCTAATATGATATTTTTCTGACCATCGAAATCATGTTCATTTAATACAAAAATTTCACCTTCTACAGCTCTTAAATTCTCTGGTATATTAATGTTGCTCAAAGTCGATGGTTCCGTGACTCTAAGAGCTGCTCTTACACGCCGAATTTTTTCTCTCTGAGCTTCTGCATTAGGTAAGTAAGATCGGCATTTTTCCAAAGTATTGACTGTGCTTTCTACAATAATTTTGGATGGTTTGTCCGAAGATTGAGCTGCCTGATTCTTAACAAAATCATTTGCCTTATAACAGTGTAATTTATAAGCCAGTGGAGCATGATTATGATTTGTTAGAATCTTCGTTATTTTATGAGAATCATTTTCGTTAGTTTTTGAGCTTACTCTTGATTTACAGCCAAAAATCTTCTTATTCTCACAAATCCATCTGTACGTATCCCCTTGTTTTTTTTCTAAATGGTAATAATTACCATCAATTCCCAATTTAATTCCACCTTTATTGGTTTTTGTTACGGAAACATTCATATTTATTTATTGCTACTAACCGCCTAACCTACTCAAAATAAATTAAATACATGTTATATAATTATATTTCAACACTCAAACTATTTATTTATTAAGCTTACAATACAATTGATAAATAGGTTTGGAAATTCTATATTATCCTATATTAAATAGATAATAGAATCTATATTAATTTATTGAACTTGTAAATAAAATAATTGTGAAAATTATATTATCAACGAAACGATTGATCTAATTTTCATATATTTTATCTTTGAAGTATATATCAAAGGTAAAATGATTCAAAAAATCAGTAAAGTAATAACGAAATATTAGAAACGTAATAACATATTACGTACAGTAATGCAATGCAATAACGAAAATCTCGAAAAAATCCCGATTTTTAAAAATAAAATCTCGCGCGAGATTTTATTTTTAAAAATCGGGATTTTTTCGAGATTCTCGAGATTTTGTGCCGTCAAGATTTCGTTGCGTTAGGATTTTATTGAGTCAGGATTTTACTTAGGCGAGCATTTATTGGATCGAGATATCGTTCAGTCGGGATTTTGTGTAGTGAGATTTTATTACCATACCCCTCAAATTAACGTGACTCGGAGCCCATTCTAAACATGTTTGCTTTATTTTAGTCGTAAGAAACGGTTTTCTTTGCAGAAAACCTCGCCATTTATATATTGTTCCCGGAGCCGTTCACGAATCGTATGGATCCCGATTTCTTTACAGATGTCCGGCTTGAACTCAGCCCGAATATCCATAGCATTTTTGAATTTTCTCGTGCAGTTTACTTTCTTTTTAGACCTTTCCTTTTTTTCCGCTCCAGTTCATCGGTAGTATGTTTCTATTTATTAAATGGCTCACACATCAATCTCAACAGCAATCTTCCTCGATGACAATTTAGGTATCCCAGAAAATGCTTCAATTCGATTTTTAAGAGCCCTCGTCAATTGCGTGTATTTTGTAATTTTCAATAAATTTACATTTTAGTAATCTTCTCTTGCGAAAAATTATTGTGAAAGACAATTATAATGTGAAAAACGATTGCATTTATACCTAAAAAAATCAGCCTAATACGCGAAAAGGATAAGGTACAATTAGTACAACTTTACTTGAAAAATGTTGGTGTTGCACTTGCCATTCTCGCTACTGTATATGCTTCTTCGAGATCTGAAATCCAAAAATTTTATTTCAGAAGACGATGCTTTAATTTTAAATGAATTCAAGGGTATTGGAAAAGAGGTATTCTACGTGCAGAAAAAAAATTGCTACGAAGGAGCATACTAGGAATGAAATACAGTGAGGATTCAAAAAATTCGCTTTAAACTTGAATTTTTATTCACCAAAAGCAAATAATTACGCCTGAGGCAGTTTAGATTTATGTTTGCCTCACTCTAAAACATTCGGCAGTTGGTATCACACTGTGAATGGGACTCCTGGATTTACTAAGGAAGCATTTACCAAGATACGAAATATTGCTGATATTTCAAAAACTAAAAACGAAAAAGTAATCACCAATTTAATGTTTGATGGAATATCAATACGTGCCCGAAGAGAATGAGACGACCATAAGAAAATAACTTGGGGTTACGTTGAACTTGTTCCAGATCCTAAGTGCAATAAAACTTTAGCGCAACAGATTATAGTGTTTTTGTTGGTTTATGTATTGTGTTAATCAACATTGAAAAATGTCTATTGGATATTATTCAATTACTCCGTTAACTGGATACCAACGAAAGAACTTAAATAGAAAAATGTATCAAAAATATAGTTGACACTGGTGTTGAAGTAGTGGATGTTATTTGTGATGGCCTTCTTGCCAATCTAACAGCTGCGAAATTTTTAGGATGTAACTTGAGAAGTTAAAATATATGTACCACTTTTAGTATTGCAAACGTTGACAACTTTGTATTTAATTTGGATGCGTGTCATATGCTGAAGCTGGTTAGAAATCGGTTTGCCGAGAGAAGTCCACTAATTGATGGGGATGGCGGTTTTATAGACTGGAAATACTTAAAAAAACTGGATGGATTACAAAATTAGCTAGGGCTGAATCTTGGCAATAAATTATCGATTAACCATGTAATGGCCGCAAAAGAGAAGATGAAGGTAAAATTTGCTGTTCAGGCATTAAGTAATTCTGTAGCAGATACTGTAATATATTTACAAAAAGAATTATCGAGGATTTTTCAGACTCCGAAGCTGTAACCAAATTTATCAAAAAATTTAATGATATTTTTTGATATTTTAAATAGCATCGAATGAAGCAATTGCCTATATAAAATCACTAAAATTTAAAGGTTCCCTGCAACCTGTTTTACATTCTAAACAAGACACAGAATTTTAGAAATTATTTTATGTTTACACAATATTAACACAATGTACACCAAATTCATCCAAAGTCAGAAATTAGAATATCTACCTACGTAAAAAATAGAAAAGATCGTTTAGGCAGCAATACTAATCCAACGGTTAGACAGTTTGCAGCAACTTATAAGTACATGGCTTTTATTGCACGTACAAATTAAAAATACCACTGGAAATTGTTTAAATCGTCAGTAAACGTAATAAACCAAAATTTATCGCAGCGACAAACATTTTTCTCTGAGCAAGACCTCGATCAAAATGAATCAAACAGTGAAGTTAATCAGTAACTGAGAATGAATGTAATTTTGCTACGTACCACACCCTGCGAAAATGATAAGCTTGAGGATTCCTGCTTAGAAAATGATGCAAATGATCCAGTTATTTTTAAACCAAGTATAGAATTAACCGAATACCAGACTGACATTATAGAATACGTTGCAGGCTTTGCGGTTAAGCACTTAATTGCAAGAACTAAATGTGAATCATGCTTTGAGTTATTATATGCACGGAACGAAAACTATTTCTTATTAGATATAAAAGATAGACAAAACAAACTAATAAAACCATCATTTGATTTTTTTAAAATTTGTGAATATATGGAAAAACAAATAAGAATGTTTATTAATAGTGATTTTACCATATCAGGAACAGTTTATAGTAAAGTAATTTTAACAGTTCAAGAAAGATTTTGCAATGCGACAGTATTTCTAGAAGCGGAAAGCTATAGAAATTTACTAATAAGGGGTATAGGAGTAAAATATTTAAACAAAAGATTTCACTATATCCGAGAATTGGAAAATACAAAAATTTCAATCAATCAATTTAAATCATGCACAAGAATTATGAATTTTCAAGGCATGTACTATTTTCGTATTCATTTACTCTTCTATTTAAAATAATATTAATTTTGGAATAATAAAAAATTTTGTCATCGAAAATTTAAAATTTATTGTCTGCCCCTTCTTAATTCAATTTTAAACGGCGCCACTTCTCATTATTATCGAAATTTTCTGTTATCGTTTCGTTCATTTCTTTCCCATTTCAAGATGTAAACAAACAAAAGTGCTTTACAACAAACATACTGTTACTCTCTCTTTGGTAATCTAAGAGTTCAACGATAAATGTCCATACTGTTTTTGGTTATTACAGTGATCCTAAAAAATTGTGTGTGTACAAACTGAATGAAATTCGAGTATCGAGACAAGTTGGATTACAAAATAAGAGCGATATAAAATTAATAATAAATCAAAATTATTATTATCTGTTTTATTTGTGGTTCCTAGGGCATCCAATTCTGGAATTCGGAGTTCCGGCCCATATTTTAGTTTCGATTATTCCGGAATAGGAAGCATTAGGCGAGTCGCAGGAGTCGCAGAAATTTTGGTTACTTTACGGAGGTGGCCGGTTTAAGGAATAAAGTAGTACAATAATTTAAAAATTGTCTTGCCTGATGGATAAATTTTCTTCAAACTAATTTTATAGATAATACACATTCCAGGGACTGACAAAAACTGGTCAATTTAGAGAGGTGTTAAAAATTGGTAATTTTTTGATAGTTTTACAGTGTTCCTCTTTTGCCTTTCGCTAGGATATGCCATTTTATAAACGGATTATAAAACAATAAATGCTCGTCTCTAAAAAATGTATTTTATCCATCTCTAAATTACACCTGTCAAATAAGTGTTGTATTGCTTCTTAGTTTTCAAAACCGTCAAATGGCACTTTGTACGTAATAACCATGCAGCGCCGTATACATCCAGAATGCTGATTGCGGAAACGTAGCTTCGTTACAAAATATATAATTTGATTAGTTCTTCAAAAACTAAAAAAATAAACATCCCGCAAAAGTGTATCTACAAAATTCCTTAAAATTGTTTTATTTATTTACCATTTAGAAAATTAGTGTTTGCTAGTCTTTTGAATTAAATTTGTGGCAGCAAAAGTTTAAAAGTGAAAAAATAATCAATTTTGTTAGTTCATTTTAGTGTTTCTGCTATGGTAAATTCGCTCGTTTTGAAGGCTTCCTGAAAAATATAAAAAGAATGAAAGAGCGTATTTATAGTTTTCTAATTATTATTTGGAAAATATGACATTAGCTGAAGAATATTCACTTCCATATTTTAATCCAGGTCGCGGTTTCTCAAAAAACATTCCACCAGTTATTGATTAATGGCTGCGCCACATGAATATCCACCGAGATCCACTATATGCGACAGATGGATAACATAAATCATTGAATTTCTCAGTAAATGAGATAATGCCGCTTGTGATCAAATTGCCCACGCAAAGTGAAATACGCGGTACTGGTCGTAAATTAAATATAAGGGATAAAACATGTTTTTTTGAAAAATATCAGCCTTATAATTTTGAAAATTTTTAAGCATACAATTTTAATCATTTATACACAAATAAAATGATTTTAATCCAAATTTTTAAATTACTCAATATAATTCGTATATTTTTATTCTAAATCCGAAGGTGTACGGTAGTGAATGGTAGCGGTTCTAAACAATTATAAAAAGATGATGGATGATATCATAGTTGAACCAATAATACGAGCTCCATTGATTTGAGGAATGAAGTTTTGCAATTGTTTCTACCTGACAAAGATAATATACTTAACATGTGTCATCTAACTCCCGGTAGCTTAGTGGGAAACTTTGATGAACTTAAGTAAATTGTAAAAAATATTCCTATGCATGTAATTGGTATTTCTGTGTCATGGCTGAAGTCCAAACATTCTAGCCTACATTTTCCATTGGAACACTTTACAATATTCCGTAAAGACTGCAAGGGTCGGCGTGGTGGTAAAGTTACAATTTCTGTCAAAAAGCTTCTGAGCTCTAAAATAATTGATTCCAATGCAAGTAATGCTCCATTTGACATCTTGTTTATTGAAATAGCTAATCATAATAATACAAAACTTGCTACTGGTGTGATTTACAATTAAATCAGAGCAAATTGACGAAGTGGAAATCGTTTTAGGCGATATTATCGTCGGCTACAAAACTAAAATCACTGCTGTCATCCTTTGGCTTTAACTTAATCTCCAAGGAGCTTACCAACTTTACAGACAATTCCGCCACCTTAGTCGAGTTAGCGTTTGCCAATCAACCTAGTAATTTCAAAACCTGTATACAAATTTCAGCGCCCGCTATTGCTACTTAACATGACATGATCTACAGTTCATAATGCGTGTCCTATTTGTGGTACCAGCAATACTAAACAATATGGTTACGTGACAGATTTTAGGAATGTTTATAGCGAGTCAGTAATCAAAATTGTAAGTCTTTGTGCTGGTCGCGCTTCTATTGTCTGTATAATGTAAATGAGCAACTTTCAGTACTAAATTCCAACGTGAATGGGCTTCTTGAATCATATGTACCACTCAAAATGATTGTAGTTACACGCAAACATTGTAAGATCACCTTCCTGAATGATATTCTCAAGTTTCGCAATATTCACGATTTTTTGCATAAGAATTGAAAGTTGCGTCAAACTGAATCTAATCGACTAGAGTGAGCAAGAAAAACAGTTAATAGTATGATTATCGGTGCTAAACGCAAATTTTTCAATGGTAAATTCAATAGCCAGGTTCCTACACTGAAAAAAATGATTGCTCAATTTGTGCGACTTAGGTATAAAAACGTGAAATAGAGCTGCTTAAATGTGCGCTAAGCGTAGTTATTCTGTTATTTAGAATAAAACGATGATGATTTATAAATGTCTGGATTTATTGAAATTGAGATGTTAAAACATATTTCATGGAATAAGGGTTTCTTAGTTCTAATCGAAGTATTCTTACTTTGAATAAGTTATAACATAAATAAGTGTTAAACTATTTTAAATTTAAATTCAATTCGTGATTTTGGTGTTCTTTTTAAGAATATATGACTCAAAAATATTCTAAATTTAAGAGTAGCTTAGTTTCAAACTGTCAATACTTGTTTTCTTTAAACTCAAATTAAGTATAATTTTATGAAGAATCGGTAAAAAAATTATCAGATCTATACTGGTTTCAATCTAAGTTTTAGTAAAACTAAGAAAATTATTCTTCAAACGTTTGCAAATATTCATGAAATATGACTTAAATTGAGCATACAAGTTGAGAATTGTGAGGATTTAAGTCTTGTTTTAAGACCAATTGTAATTATTTTCAGACTATTTTGCATATTTTATAAAAATATTTATTTCTTGTTTTAAGACTAACTATCACAGTTTGTATACATTTTGTGCAGATGGAATTCTCATGTTAAGAAGAAACTGCAAGAATTTCGAGTACAGTGCAATCCAAAAAAATCTCAAAATAAGCAATTAAAACTCGTAATTTTTAATATTTTTATTATAAAAAATTAATTTTTATTTTGATTTAATTCAATACATATGTATATAAACTATTTTTATTTTATTTCTAAAAAAAATTTGCATTTTTTTGTCTAATATATGTATCATAAATCAATTAGTTATTTTACAAAAAAAGAATATAACTGTAAATTATTATAATAAATTAAATTTTACATATGATTTTCCGTGCTGCGTTTTCCGCAAAGTAGTTAATTTTAAGCGGACTTCACTTAAATCAAAAAAATGTAACTCCATTAATTCTTTTCCAATTAAATAGATTTTAAAATGATTGTCAAATTTAATTATATCTATTTTTTGTGCAGCTATAATTAATTCATTGTTTTCAATGAAAATATTTATTATTTTAAACAATTGTTTTTTCCATTTGATATCATTTTCGTAAAAAAAGTAATTATTAACTTTCAATTCAGTGTTTTTGTAGATTACATGAATTGCTGATAGCATAGATTCATATTTTGTATATTGATCAGGTTCACAGTTATATCTAATAAGTTCATTAATATTTTGAGGATTTTGTAGCTTAATAATCTTAAAACTATTTTTATTAAGTTTATTCATTAAAACAGAATAAATAAACTTTATATTACATTTTTTAGCAATTGAAAAAGGTAAATTTACTCTTGAAAAATTTATGTTAGTGTAATTTTTGATTTCTCGATGCTTTGATTCGTAGCGCATACACCAAAATAGTCTTAAAGGTCCTGCCTTTTGAATTATTGTCGGATAATGTATTAACATGTGGTGCTTTGGCTTTAAGTTTTCTTTAAATGTCTCAATGTATAATTTATTATGTAATACAATAATTTTCTTTAAATTTTCTATGTCATCAGTTTTAAATGAATGTAACAACATTAATTCAACCATATCATGTAATACACCAATATATTTCCACTCTTTTTCACCTCGAGGTACTAGACTTCCTAAACAACAAGTAATATAATTTAATAAATAAACTGCTTGGCTTGCTGACAGTTTCATTTTACCTTTTTTTAAATGCTCGACTTTAAAAATAGGTACTTTATTCGACTTTTCTTGTTCTCCTTGATTAAAATATTGAATGCAAGAGTTCAGAATTGTAACAGTCAAATACTGTTTCTCAAAAATGAAATGTTGCAATGAAGGTAAAAGACCATATGTAATTACACCTTCGAATACGTCATGCATAATATCAACGGATAGATTTTCAGTAACGTGAAAACTTGGAATCTCATTCAAAATAGAATTTTCCCTAATTCCAGTTTCTTTAAATTGGCCTTGTAAAATATCATCATCATAATTAATCCTATTTCGTAATGTAACCTGGCATTCAGAATGTATTTGATTCAAATGGTCCTTATTTACTTTACATAATCTACAAAAGTACTTATGTGAGAATGATTTGGTATATCCTAATAAAGAATTAAGTCCTAAATTATCCCCTACCACTAAACCTAACACAAAATATATGGTATATTCTACTTCATCTGCCACAATAGTAATACCTTCTGCTTCTAGTTTCTTTAAAATGTCAACCAAAGCATATAAACATTTACTATTGCCGTATTCTTTAAGGACTTTTGTTTTCAATAACATGCACACAAAAATATTTTCAAGCGAAGAATTATTAACTGGAATAGATGGAAAACTATAATAAAATCCGGCAATTGATTGATTTCCAGCTGAACTACCTAAAGGATCACCTGTTTCGAAATCATCGTAATATAAAAAATACGGAATTACGATTTTTTTTTGTAATTTTAAAATTTTGTTTTTCCATAAATCGCCTTGAATAAAATTAGAAATACCACCAATATTGCTATTCAATAATTTTTTAGTATATTCTAAAGTAGATTTGAACATACCGGGCAGTTCAAACAATTTTTTGAGTTGAAATTCGATCGGCATCAACACTCCAACATCAAGTTGAGTATGAAACCCTGGTTTACCGTTTTTAATCGCTTCTTTAATTTTACTGTTCACTATAAACTTAGATGGGGGAGCGTACATTTTATGTTCAGTTAATTTTTTGAATAAAAGATATTCAGATTTTAAGTTTTGAAACGGGTCTGAACAAAAGTTTAAGAAATCCTCTACTGATTCTTTTAGAAATGGAGCAACCACAGGTAAAATATTTTCTTTGATTTTCTGAACTACCGTATTTAACACAATTTCAGTGAAATCGATAATCAAATTTTCAATGGCCGAATTTGTGAGATAACTATAACCTGACTGTTTGCAGTAAAATTCTAGTGCTTTCGAAGAGATGATTTGCCTAGCTGTTGTGAAAGTTTCCGTTACTTTGTGAACTTCATCTGATTTTACAGATTGCTTAATTTTGGGTATTTCTAAAGATTCTTTGACATTTACGTTATTATTATTGTGCTGCAAGGTTTTTATTACAGGACTATTAATTACTTGCTTAAAAGTTATATTTATATCACTAGTTTTATGAAAATTTTTCAAATGCCTTTTATATGAATTCATTTTTGAAAAAGTAGATGGACAGTTATTTTCAACACATTTAAAATTATCGTCATTTTTTAACAAATGGTGAAGCTTCAAATGAACAAACAATAAATCAATGTCATAAAAAGTATTTCTGCAAAGAAAACAAGAATACATTTTTTATGTATTTTGTGATAAAAGTGGAAAAATTAAAGTGAAATATGAAATATTTAATGAATTTGAATTTAAATATTTAAATCTTTATTCTTGTGTTATATGTTTTATGAAATATACGCATATCATAATTTTAATAGCTTATAATAAGTAAATATTAAAATATTCAGCAGAAAACTTAAAACTAAAAATATAATTTAATAGTGTAAAATTATTTTCTGTTAGAATGAAAATCAAAAATAATATGTAAATTATATAATCATAAAATAATTAATAAATTGTGATTAAATAATACTATTTTCTTTAAACAATTAAAGATGAAATTCAAAATATTAAAATTAAATTTAAAATTTTATAATGATACTTAATCTTGTTAAAATAGTAACAAGTTACTATTTTTTAAAGGATCGAAAATCCGACATTAAAATCAAAAGTTTGGAGTCATTTATGTCGTATTTTGTGAAAATTTCATAAAAATAATGTTGGAAAAAAAGCCAAACTTTGGATGATTCCAACGGATACTTAACGTCGAAAACAAAAAATAACTTAAAGCAGCAATCTACTGCCGATAAAATGTTTGAAAATTTATACAGGATCCCATCAAAATACGTAACATATTCCTTTGGCGCGCCGTCCTCACCAACAACAACAATCAAGGGCTGCAGAGTCAAATTATGTTCAGCGTATTTTGCTTTTATTACTTCTATTTCTTGTGCAATAATAGCGTGGTTGGATATTTCTAGAATAAATGAAGAAATTGAATTGGCAATAGATGGCTTCCAGAACTGCTTCTTATTGCCCGATTTGGCAACCCTTGATGTTGGTGGCAGAGCGTAGTGAAGAAATTTAATCAATTGAATGTTTCGTGTATCTGCGAAAATAGACAAAAGAATTAGATAAAAAATGTTAAAATATATTTTTTTATAATCAATGTTACCTAAGTTATTGATTTTCTTTAGGTTACAAATATCTTTTTTCTGCTTGTCGTCTCTTATGTGTTTCTCTAACAGATGGTAGGCTGCTTCCATGAAATCTGGCCACTTTGAAATTAATAGTGTGCTTTTATTACTATGCAATCCCTCAAAATCTATGTCAACCTTAATAATTTTTCAAATTAGATATTTACTTATGTGTATTTCATTTTCCAATCAACTTACCAGTCTAAAACCATTGGATGATTTAAATAAGGGCCACTCGAGTAAAAATGCCTGGATTTTTAAATTGGCCGTTTCAATAGAATTTAATTCGTAATGTCGTCCTTTGGAGGTTGCCTTCCACTTGATTTCTACCGTTTCCCAGGGTTCGTGAAAACAGGACAACCAGTTTTTATCGGCAGCAAAGTTATCTTCGACCTGGCAATCTGTTGTATTTATTATATTTACCTTACTTGACTCGTCTGTGAATAACACATAAATAATATTTGTATGTATATTAATTTTTGAATAAGTAACTAATAATTATAATATCTACTTGAAGATTTTGAACTTCGTCGTTTTCGACTAAGAAATATACCACGGCTTCGTAGACGGCTTGAACAATTCCTATACTTGTTGTAAAGGGCACCAGTAGCATATTTATGTTGCTCGTTTGGTGGCTTGAAGTAATAATCCTAATTTAAAAATTTACCAAAAGAAATGATATTGGCTATTAAGTAAACAGTAATAAGATTGAATTCGTAACTTTATGTGAGGTGAATGAATTTGCAAAATCCTTTATAAAAAGAAATACGGAATAATGATACAGGAAAAAAAATCTTGTAAAATATAGGATTGCTATCTAATTATTCCCATCACCAGAACTTTTGAATATCGGTATATTTTATGTCTTACGCCTTCTTCTGATGGAAAAGTGTCAGTTATTTTGCTAGTTATTTTTCTAAAATCATCAACCTCCATGCAGACGTCTTTCGACATGAAATCCTGGATAATCGAGTCTATCAGGTAACGCCGTCCTTCGGTTGTTAATTCAGGAGGATTTTGATTCTTGTAAATATTTAGGAGTTTTTTGCCAACTGCCGATTCCATGAATTTTGAAAAATCCTAAATAAGCAAAGATTGATGCTAATTAAAATCTAATGGCCAAATCTAGTCATATTTCAATTTTATAAATTATAAACAAAAATATCTTTTGAAAAACGTGAATATTAATTATACGTTAGCTTCATTCTCTTTTCTTCATAATAATTTTAGCCAAAGCCTTCCGCAACGATTGAATGTGCCTTATAATAATATTTTTAATTTAAAAAATCAAAAAACAATAAAAAAATTTAATTGGCTAAGATAAACTGAGTTTATATTTTCTGTACTAAATATTTTTTTCATTTCAAAATTATTTTGGATTATTTTAAATGAAAAATAGGATTTATAGTCTTTCACTTCCACAGGGAATTTGGAACTGTAACTTTTTTCGAAGTTTGGTATTATTTTTTTTTCCAAAGTGTACTGTAGCCGTAGCGATTGAAACTTTTTCCAAATTTAAGGAAAATTAATCTCATTTAAAGCTACTCCCTACCATCTGATTTCCAACAAGATTTTTAGAAAAAAGTAAGCAACACATTTGCAATGGAGTGAAATTATGTTTTCCCTATATTTGAAAAAATACCAACCACCTAGTATATATACCTTGGAAAACAAATAGCTAATACCAAACTGTAACAATAAATCAATTCCCAAATCCAAATTCTCCGGGAAAGCCAGAATAGCGCCACAGATTTATTTAAATTATTTTGTGGCTAATTTATAAAGTTGGATTAAAACCAGACAAACACATAATAATAAATAATGTTACATGTTACATTTAACACTTACAAACTGGTATTTACTATTTGATTCATCGGCTACGGTTCGATAAGGGTTGGTCGTCTGTAACCATGACGCAACATACTGGTCATTAACTGTTTCAGCTTCTTCTTTTTGTAATAACGGGTAATTCTGTATTACGAATTAAACATTAATAAATATTTTAAAACACAGTTATACTTACCCCACACCAAGCACCTACTCAAAATTAAATAAACTTAAAGTATGTTTGAAATACTTTTAGGTTTACTATTGTATTTGATTTGTTCTTATGGTGTGGGGTTGGGCAATAAGCTTACATTTTGTAAGCGCCATTCATTTAATTTGCCACGAAATATTATTTTGTCGCATAGTTCCTCCTCCAATGGAAAAAATTGATCGAGATCATTTAGTGTAATATACGGAAAGGCTCCCAAGTTAAGTTTAAATTCTAAATTTGAAATAAAATTTTAGATTTGATTGCAATTAGTTAAATAATATAAAACATACTTGTTAAAACTTTATATAAGTGGGACAATCCCCAGTTGCCTAAAATTAACTCTAATTCGTCGACTACATTATATTCGGCTAAATCCATGTTTGATGTTGGCTCTGTTGTTGGCAGCTCATTATATCCGATATTGTTTTTTAAATCCAAATGATTTAAACTAATGTTTTCATCACCAAAGTCGAACTGAATATTATTTTGGTTGATTGACATTTTGAAGACTTGTAGTTTTTGCTTAATTAAATAATCAAATTTCATTTGGTCAGAATCATCGTACTAGGTAGTAGGTACATATTATAAACAAAACATTTTAATATAAAAGTTTTTTTATTTACTAGTTTTATAAAAATTGTTTACACGCATTCACTATTCGCGCAAAAGTCTCATGCGCACCAAGCAAACGCGAATAGCGAATGCGATTAAAGTAATTTTTATAAAATTTTGATATAAACAACACTGTTAGGCAAATTTTTTGTCTATTTATGCATCAGACTTTTCAAATAAATTAAATTAAATTAAGCTCGAAAATTATTTCAAAATTAAAGCAAAATGAATTTCGCATGTAATTTAACAGTTTAAAAACGAATTTCGCTCTTCTCTATTCTGAAATAATTTTCGGGCTTTATTAAATTTAATTAAATAATTATTTGATGGAAAATATCTTACTAGATATGTGTATTAAAAAACCAAATTGTCTGTTTCAGTGTTGTATATGTATATCAAAATTTTATAACTGTTTACTAGCTTTCGCGCTTTGTGTGAATAGTCCCTAAAAACTAAAATAAAATATAAATTCTTGTTATTTAATCATAACAGTAATAATAGATTTTATTTTAATAAACACGAAAAAGGTAATAATTAAACGAAAAAGCTACCTACACCACCAAATAAAATAATCACTTATCCACAAAATAAAAATTGTTTTCTTTAAATTAGAAATATTTGTATGTATATCCAAAAAAAATGTTTATGTCTCTTTTTTCGAGAATAAAATTGTACGCACCTCGTGTTTTGTTTAACGCTTTTTCTATTGCGATCTCAGCTTGCTCACATAAAACTTCTTTCTATTTCTACTTCCACATTTTCAATCACTCAAATTTTTGTTTGTGGCGGATTCATCGACAAATTAATTGCACGACAGCCATCATCTACAAGCAAAAAAAAAAAAATATGTTGGAAGGGATAGGCTAGCAAATATTTTTCTCGATGAATCCGCCATTATCTGATCCTGCTTATCAATGTTTGTCGGAATAAAGAAAGCGTAATATAAAAAAAATAAATAGCGTACAATTTTATTTTTGAAAAAAGAGATATTAACTCTATGGAACATCAAAAAGAATGATTCTACAACGGCCTACCACTGGTATAATACAACAATAACACAACGTACTTTCTTTAGAATATAACAAAACTTAACGGTAATTTTGATTTGATAGACTCAAAAACTTTCAAATATGTTTGTATGTACATACATAATTATCGAATATTTACCTTATTCGTCTTTTGGCAAAGTCCGTATAGAATTATAATATTTATTATTCGTATATAATTGTTTAACACATAAAATAAAAATCACTATTTTCCTTATTTCAAATTTTATTATTTTTTTTATTATTTAAATATAAAAAATATTAATTTTTCACAAACTTTTTCACAATTTTTTTTTTTAAAGAATTATTGTACACGTCTGCACTGTTTAAGAATCCAATATAAACTAATTTACTAATAACGAAATATTAGGTAAAGCGGAATAAGGAAATCGTTATTTTTGATAGTATTTCTAGAAAACTATTCTCAAAATATTTACGTAAATTTTATTGAAATTAAGGATTTTAGTCTCAAGTTAAGAACATGAATTAAAATCTCAATAAATTTGTAAGTTTATTCTCATGTTTAGAACAGTAAACATGATTAATGAATTATTTATTCAGTTTGTTAATTTTATTTGAGTTAATATTTTCTTCATAATATACAATTTCTCTCAATTTGAGGCTATTTAATAATAAATTACTTTTCTCAATTTGATTTTACATTTACATTTCGAACGATTATGGTTGAACAAAAAATTTCATGTACCTGAAAATGGAAAATTACCTAGCGGAAATTGCAAGGTACATAATATGTTAAACTGCGCACGTCGATTCATATAACATAGCATACTAAATGTTGAGTTTACAACCTCGGTTTTCATACCCTAGCTATTTTTTACCCGTCTCAGAATGATGATCGCCTTAGAATTAACATCTTTACCTGAAATTCTGCTGTATGACCAAATGGAAAGCAGAAAATTTTCTTTACATTATAAAATTTACATTACTCGTCGCTATTGGAAATAGTTCGTAAATTTAATCAATCTATTAAGCAATAATTATAGAAATGTATGCAAAAATCATTTTAAAATTCCATTTCCACCGAACGTGATTTGATCATAACCTATTAATTAAGAAATGGTCTAAATACAATATAACAATCGACTGTTTCAACCTATATGTACTTCGTACCTTCGAACCTGTTTGGTAAACCTGATGTCGTTTTGAAATACATAATGTATGCGTATATGTATACGTATTCTGATTTTTCATATTCCGAAGATTACCAATATTGAATTTACCAATTTTCTACCTGTCCATAAATTTTATTACAAAAAACTTTAAGGTAAGTAACATTTATTAAAGCATTGCCACATGACATAAATACAGATGTTTTTATAAAAAAAAGTCCATTTGAGAATATGGGACGGCATATTTTTTATTTAAATTATTGAGAAATAGTAGTATATACTCAAAATAATTCAATTTATTAATTAAAATAATAATTTTATCTTTGGAAATTTGTTATTTTAATTAATAAATTTAGTTGTTTTTATTACTTTCATAATAATGTAAATAAAAAATATGCCGTCATTTAATATTAAATGCCAAATCTTTAGAAATACGTCTGCATTTATGTCATGTGGTAATGCTTTTAGAGTAAATTATTATAAAGAGGAAAAAAAAGGAAATAAGATACAAATACAATGTAAGTTTTACATTTAGAATTAACAATCCGACCCTCAAAAAAATATTTTGTTTTAATTATCTAAATTCCAGCCTGTGAAAATATAAAAGTACGTATATATCGTTATTGTTATAACCCGAAACTCCTTCGTGCAGTTTTATGGTTTTACTTTTTTTTATTGCTTTACAGACAAAGCCGTTAAATCTTTAACATTTATTTATAATTTTCTATATTTCTAAGGCGTCAAATATCTATTTGGGAATGGCTTAAAACTGTAAATCAGCCAATGCATATTTAAGTAGATATTTATGCAGCAAAGATATTTATTTGTACATGGCCACATGAAAATCTTTAATAAAAATAGAAATCTATCAACATAATTATAATATGTATATATAATAAATATCATAATTTATAATAAATTTATTATTATAAATTTTGTATAATACAAAAACCTAAATTGGATATTTTCCTATGAATATTTTGGAATTTATACCCAGTTCCTTAATTCAGTTTTTTGAAAATGTACATGCTTTGGAATCTTAATTATCATAACATTAATTGTATTTGATTTATTAAAATTTGAGAATTATTATGTCAAATCAAAACAATGTTAAAACTATTGTTTCTAGAAAAAAGTTTTCTTTATTTGATTGGACAATTTTTACTAGAATTAAGAATAATTATTGCACAAATTCAAAGCTGTTTTAAAAATATTATTTGGAGAAGAATGGTTGTAAATCAAATCTAACTGTACCACAAATGAGTATAATAAATTTGAATTAACTATTTTGGAATAGAATAAAATTGAGAAATTTACACTTAATTTGTAAATGTGTTTATTTACTAATATTGATCGCATTAGAGTTATTTTATGAAACTAAATATCAAGTTGCCCGTTATATACATGAATTTTTATCAAACGCGGAATTGTGTATTTGAGAAACTACAATTCATAACAGTAGAATACTGTTTCGCTCAGTGTAGTAAATTATTCTGGAAAAATTATAAAACTTATATAAACTCACCAGCTGAGCAACCGAAATGCGAAATCAATTCCTGTGAATTTAATGCGCATTTCGGTTCGGTTTTCGTCGATGGGGATGAAAATTTTAGTCTTGATACATTGCGATATAGTAAGGATCATAACACTTTTTATTTTCGTATGTTTCTGAAGAGGAAATTCTCATCCAATTGCGCATTAAAAACTAATTTGCTATTAGACCTGACGGCATAGCGCTAAGATAATAATTCCGATCTTACTGTCTCACATAACGTATTTAGTGAACTCTGGTTTAACTAAATCTGTATTCTCTACTGCATGGAAAATTGCCTTGATTATACAGATTCTTAAAAGACGTTCAACGCCTATTGCAAATGATTTTCGTCCAACTGGTATATCGATACCTTAGAGCACACAAGTGATACATTTTGAATGTCCACCACCAGAACATCTCTAAATTCGAATATGTTTGGAATTTTCATAGAATGACTTGGAAATAGTGATGTAAATGATTATAGTACCAAATAACAGAACCATAAATAAAAAAGAATGCCTTTTTGAAAGCCTAAATTTGTATTTACTACAAATTTTAAAAATGGATATAGCATTAATTGTTTGCTCTAATTCATCGATTTTACAAATTTATTCTAAAATTTTTGAAATGGTCATTCAATTACAGAATAAAGCTTATGTAACAAGTCACAACTTACAAATACTCAACAGTAAGGTTTTCGAGCACACCACAGCACTATTACGGTACTGCTAAAAATTGTCGAGGATATTACCTCTAACATTGAAGTTGGAAGAGTAACCATTCTAGTTCTTTCAGACTTTCCAAAAGAATTTGACAAGGTTGATCATTCAATGTTTATATCTAATTTATCCCATGAATTTAATTTTTCCAGAAGTGCTTCTTAACTTATATTTCTTATTTGCATTCACGGCATCAGTCGGTGAAATATTATGAAAATATTAGCGACTTGATTTTAATTACATCTGGTGTTCCCCAAGGCCTTATCTTGGGGCCTAAATATTGGTTCAAATTACTGTAAGTAAATCACAAGCTAATGATTGATAGTCACAAAATTGATTTCTATGAGCATTTGAATATTTTAGGTCTGGTCATAGCTAAAAACTGAATTGGTCAGCCCATATAAATAATTTATGTAGTAAAATTTATAGAATTTTTTAATTTGTTTATTAACTAAATTCTTTATTCTGTTTAATTTTTTATCGTGTTTTTAATTAAACTTGTATACAACCAATAATTATATTTTTCAGGTGCCAATTATAATACTTTTTGGGGTGCCAATTGTTGTGTCTCTCAATATCGATTTAGTTCAGTTGTCCGCACGCTTGGGCAGCGCTAATTTATCTTTTTACTTTTCCCACTATAACGAAGTTATATTGGATAAATATTGGAATCGCGAAAAAAATGTATTTTAGATTTTCATATTTCTCGACGAATTAGGTTACCATGACCCCGAAATCCCGATTCGAAAAATTACGTGTTCGTGTTTCAGTCCTTCCAGGCATACATTTTTATTATTTTTATTTTGCCTTCCTTTATCACAAATATTGGGAATTTTTGTTAATACATCTTTCAAATTCCAATAATTGTTCCCCAGTTGTCTTTAAGATAAAATGAATAGATTACCGTGTTAGATGGAATTAAAATTTATTTAAATAAAGACATTCACATTTCTGTGACATTGACATTTCTGATATTAACATTTCTGCGAACGTTTTATTGACATTATTTGACATTTAAATAGTGACCGAATCATTGTCTGGGAATTGCTTTAATAAAATCGCATTTAAAGGTATATTAAGTTCTCTTGGTTTTTAAGGGTTTATAAAAATTTTAATAGCAAATTACTGTCGGACGCCTTTAAAATAATATCACTCTGTAAGGGTGGAGTAAGATTAGGAGAAAGGCGCTGGGAGATATATAAAATGAAATGCCATGCGACAAGGAGGTAGGATTCGGTGACAAAAGATAATTAACGTTAATTATGGTTTTGTATTGTTTGTGGTTTATTATTTAGTATTCACGAATAGTCCACATCGATGCCACGTCTAGACTAAAGGACTGAGTAAAAAATTATATTGGCCAATTCTCGCATTGCTCACGTAATTTTGTGATCTGAACCAACGGCACAAATTTTCAGAAAATAAATTTTTAATATTGTGAATGCTCTCTGAATGGAGTAAATTGAATTCTTAATGATTTTCAACCGTATACTAGAGATATAATAACTTGATCTAATAGTTAAAGATCGAAGATGAAAAATGGCGATTGCGTTCAAGACGTGTCCGTTCTAAATAATCTGACATAATTTGGGAGTCTGTGATAAGTGTCTTGCCTGCCCAAAATAACGAAAACTGTTTGTATAGTAAAATATAAATGGTTGGTTTGGTGATCTTTAACGGATGCTTTTTTGGAAAAGTTTCGTCCGATGAGTCGGATACACTAATTTTTTTTGTCTTAAATTACATAAAGAATCAAGTAAAATATTGTTTACAAATTTAAGCTTCTTGTTCAAGTAAGACCCGATACCTATTTCTTATTATTTATATGTGATTAATAATAAATATCATATTTAAAAATTAATGTAGGCGAAACTAATAATTTAATTAACCAAAATATACGAATTTTGTTAAGCAGTGTGGTTAAGTTAGTAGGATTAGTATACGGGATTTTGAAGACACATTATTGACGTTATTACTACATCTGAAATATTTTAATACGTATAAAATATATTTCGCCTATTTAGCTACATTTTCGAGTGTCAATTGTTATTATAATTTGCGGAAGCTTTTTGTTATTTTAATAATTTCATAAACTTCAATTTTTAGTTCAGTTTAAAAAATTTCAAACGAATAATTTTTCTAAAACCGGTAAGTTTGATAGCTTTGTTAAGTTAAACATTTCTTATGCGTACCAATAGCTGCGATTAGGGAATTCTGATGAACTTATTATGTAACTGAATAGATGCAAAAGTTGTTACAGGTATTTTGATAGATATACCAATTGAAATAAGTCAATTGAATGGACGTATCATCTAGTCGAACACCATTTGATTTAATTTCATAAAGTGATATTCCTAAATGTAAATATCGAGTCAGAGTTCTATATAAAGATCATTATTAAATATTGCCAATTCGGGATTCTTCATTCCTACGACATTTTCATAAATTATGGAAAAACCACGTTTTTAACCGTTTCCAATTGCAATCATATTTTTTAAAGGTCAAATTGTAATGAAATTAGTTCAAAAGATCGATCACTTCACTAATCTGTTAACAGATAATGTATCCATTACCGGACTGCGGAGCGGTCATTCAAGCCGGCTAAACTCAGAGTTGGGCGTGGCGTTTTCCGGAGTTTGAATGGATCTTGCTAGACCGCAGCAACAGATATAATTGATACAACATGAGGATCAACTCTCTTTGTTGCGAGAATAGACCCCGATGAAACCCTCATCATTTTATCGGTAACATAAATAAATTCATGAAATAAAACGCAAAGAGAACACCGAAGAAATAACCAAAAAGAGGAAGCTAAAACCGGGAATGCTGGATTTTGTAAACAGCTCACTAAATGTTGACAACGCAACAAAATCTACACCAAACAGTATAATATGAATCTTTGTACAGAATTATCCTGCAAGTAATTTATAACAGTAAACAGCTTCTGTTATAGCAATGTACTGATACCCACGTAATTTTGATATCGCACCACAATAAGAAACACACAAAGAAAATATGTGCTCAGCACTGAACTAATGATGTTTTTTTACTGTTGGCTTTAAAAGTTCACACCATCTTCTTCACAAAGGCAAAAGAACGAACGAGAAAGAAAAAAAAAATCAGCACAGAATATAAACAGAAATTATCACTACGAAACGAACGTTACACAATTTAGCAGCAATCCGTTAAAAATTTTTACGTGGTGATGAACATCCGTACTAACATATAACTCCCACCAGGGTAGACTCAACAAAATATTGGTTTTAAAGATCTATATTGAAAGCTTTTATATCTCTTTATATGTTTGTTAATTCTGGAAATTTTATCATGCTTAATAAGGTAATTAAAAAAGTAAATCATGATAAAGACAACCGACCGACATTTGCTGGATGTTTTGATTTGGTTTGGTTATTACCAAATACAGCAATGATGATGCCACTTCGTAGAAGTATTTGTAATGTTTTATGGTTGTTGGTTAGTACCTCAATCTGTATAGATTTTATAAACAACTGAGTCAACCTTCTAAAAGTTTCCCCAGAAAAATTGCCCCAAATTTCATAAATAGCTTCCTTATCGCTTTTTTTGATAGTTCCACTTCAAGCGCATATCGCTCTATCAGTGTGTTATTTTTGATGTAAAATAAAAGTTTAAAAATATTATAATCAGTGTATAGTTTCCGATTGTGTAGAATTATTTTGTAGAAGGGGGTTTTGTTTTAAAAGAGAATATCGCACTCTGGTTCAAGAAAATGGGATAAAAAATTACAATTTTGGAAATGAAACGTCAAAATTTATCACCGTGGAATTTCGCGGTAAAATACAATTAATAGTGCCGCGGAATTCTAAAAATTCTTAATTATAAAATAAATTGACCGTAAATCTATCCAATTGTTATTATTTTTTCTAATAAAATGGGAGCTAGTCTGAAAAATGTTGGCAAACATTTTCGTAAACTCAGAAAGATCTGCTTCAAGATATTAAGAGCAAAATACGCGTCGGTGAATGTCAATAATGATTTTTTTAATTTTTGAGAACTAAAAATGTGGGAAAAATAAAAATTCCGTTCCAATCCAATTCAATTCACAAAATCAGAATCTACATAATGAACACGAATTACTAAAAGTGTTACTAAGAGTAAATTAATCATTGTTGGGTTTATACCATATTTAATTACTAAAATAAAGGGCGTATTTCAAAATCACCAAATATTTCAATTTGATTACATGTGAGAACAATAATTTGACTCTAGATTTCGACAACAATCAGATTTAATGATTAAAAACAAAATCAATTTTTGAAATCAGAATATATTGAAATTTGAATCGGTTGACAACAACAAAATTTTATTTAAGTGTTAATTATAAATAACTTATACCAAATAAGTGGGCTCCACTAGACCACTTAGCATTGGACTACATCGAGAAAAGGAATTTAAACCAAGATTTTTGCCATGAATTTCTTTTTACTATGTATTGGCGTCAATTTCCTTTTACAAATTTTATAATTTCAAAATTTTAAGTTAAGTATTGAAAACATTTTCACTCATGTAATACGACAAAAATGGAGGTATCTCATTAAAGTTGGCTCTGGAAAAATATATGTCAAAGCACCCTGCTATTTTAAGCAACATATTATCTATGAACACGCTCACTAGCGAACTTATGAAGCACTAGTAATTTTCTGACAATTCTGAAACTATTGAAAATAATTTTTTTCTAAAATTGTGAAATAAACTTGCTCAAAAATGTTCAATTACAAGCTTCTTAGTAGAACCAGGCAAGTGTTCAGATTTTTTTAAATAAGCCGCTTTGACCAAATAATCTTTTTCATTCAGAAAAAGGCCCAAAAATCCATACACGGAAAAAAAACGCATACGAATAGAACGCACGAGAAAAAACGCACAAGTAAAAAACGCACAAACCAAAAATATTTGAATTTGTCTTTAGTTTTATTTTAATAACAAGGATAAATTAATAGTATTAGAATGTCTATACGGGACTGTGGAAAACGGTTGCCGCATTTAAACTCCCGATTTTTAAGGAGTTACAGAAATTTCAGGATTTATAGAAAATGATTTTGCATCGTTCTATTACGACGATATTGCTAGTTTGTTTATTATCCTTCTCGAAATATTATGCTAATTCAGCTTAATTCAAAATTAATTGTATATTTAACCAAAATCATTTAATTTATTCAAAAGCTTAAACAATTATTAAGCAGCTTTTATACGTTTTATAAAAATCAAATTAAAGTTACATAATATGTACCATAATTAGATATTCTCAATTTTTTAACAGGCAGCGGATAAATTCCATTTACATTATTTTGGCTTACTCGAAGTATATAAAAATTTAGTGATTGATTGCTGAACCAGGTAGAGAAACTGCATATGCTGGCTCCGATTTGTGGTGTCTAAAATACATAAAATTTGGTTTATTAAAGAACATATGAAAACTTCCACTTAGATATTCAAATCTAAACTAGCCGTCCCTTAATTATATCCTCGAAATGAACACTGGCAGTATGCGATTTGTGAAAAAAAAAACAGCTTACACATACACCTCAATTTACCTATCAGAAAGAAACATGACATTTTACCAATTTTCTGAATTCAAACCTGGTAGAAAAAAAAATTTATTTAGACAATAAAGAGCCCAATTGTCTATTTAAATTTAATGTTATAATAAATTTAAACAAATTTGTAAATTATTCCATCTCGTTATTTAATTTCTATTTTTTATTAAAATAAAAAAATTTAACAAGAAACATAATGTTGTAAATTTAAAATTAATAAATAATAATCAAAATTATTTGCCAACAACAGAAAGATAATTGGATGTTTTCTATTTAAAAAATATATATTTATGAAAAATACTAGATATAAATAAATAAATCAACAATTTTTTTTTCTTTCATATATAGATAATATTTAAATAAATTATAAATCAAAATAAAATTAATATTATAATATAAAAAACGGATTTGTCTATAAATATAGAATAATTAATAATAATTTTATTATATAAAAAGTAATTAATTGCAAAGAGATAAAACTATTAAAATATTATAAAAATTTCTTACCATAAGATAACAGATTTAAAATTTTTTATAGATAATTATATAAACCAAAAAATATATATTTAATTTCAAAATAAAAATTTATTATATTATTACTATAACAATAACTGTAATTATAATAAATTTATAAATTAACAAAAAATAAAAATGAAAAAAACAAAAAAATAACAACAAAAAACTTATGAATAAATATTAAATTAATTAAATATATGAAAAAAATAAAAAATAAAAAAACAGAAAAAATAAATAAACTTAAAAAAATTTAAATAATAAAAAACTAATTTAATAAAACACAAAATATATAAAAATTGTATAAATTATTATATTAAAATAATAACAAAAAAAAAACAAATGAAATAACAATACTAATTATAAAAAATAAAAGAAAAAAATTGAAAAAAATGGAAAAATTAAAATAAAAATGATTTTATTAAATTTTTTGTTTGTTTTTATTTTTATTTGTTTTTTTGTATCGCAATTGCTTTAGGGGATTAAGTTATTGGTCGCTGAATTGGTGGTTGAAATTATTTCGTTTGTTTGTGCATCAGAACGATTGGATGTGGTACATTTTTTTTTTGGGGTGATTAAATTTTTGCGAGACTACTAGGCTGTGTACATATTATAAATTGAATATGGTAAGTTAGGGTAGGTATGGTTTTTAAAATTGTTTAATTATCAGAACTTTAAATAATAATAAAAATACTTTTGGCATTTTATATTATCAACATATTTAATTTAAATACCTTAAAATATTCAACGATCACAAACAGGCGATATTCAGGCGAATTTGACAGAATTATACGTATCCACACGAAAAAATTCGGATAAGTTCAAAGAAGACTGACTGCGCATTAACACCGCCTAAGTTTTTAGCCTATTTTTTGCGGGGAACGCTGAAAACTGTATACTTGAATCTATTACCGCTTTATTTCGGATGAAAAGAAAAATTTAACGCTGTTCAAATATTGCGAACCTTTCGAAAGCTCGGCGCTCAAAGAAGGAGCCTGGCCACAAAGAATTTCATGAAACATAATGAAGGTCTCAAAGTATATGAATGCGATGGATTGATTTAAAGTAAGGTAAGGAAATATCTTAATCAACTCTGTCGTTGTTTAGACGTGTTGTTTATTTCTCAAGTTTCTCTCTGATACTGTAACTTTTCTTTTAATGTCTGATTTCTTTAAATTTAATGTTGATAAAACATTATCGAAATTGTAGAGTTATAGTGATTTTTTACCAGGCCAATGGTGTTTGTGATTAACTATTTATTTGTGGTAGTAAAATATAACTGCTCATGTTACATGATATCTCACTTATAATTCTTAAATTCAATAATAAATATATTGTCATAAAAACCACGCCATACCTTGTGAAATTGAAGTTAATGACATCGCCGATTCCACAGCCAAGGCTGGTTCGCGATTAATATTAATCGATCGGGAATCAGGGTTTCCACTACTTTTAAAAATAATAAGTAGGCTACAAAAAACATCGCTCTAAAAGAGCAAAGTTTGAAACGGCCTGCTACATCTGGTTGCCGTAATTGTTCAGCGATGACCGTTTTAAGGATCATCTACATCGCTTCGGATTCGCTTAGGATAATGTACATTACCGCTCAAAGTGTTTAGGCACTATATATCTGTAACTGAAACGCGGTGACTGATGTTGGAGCTAATTGCTGTACTAACCGGTCAAGGTTTTCTCACAGTAACTCGATCGGATTCAAGTCAGGGTTCTGGGGAGGTCATTCCATATTTTTTTAAGTTCTTTCCTATTCTAAATGGCGATGATATGTTGTCATGTAAACATTTGTTACCAAATCGAGTGAATGTAATAAGTAACATAACATTACATTAGAATTCTGTATTTGTATAGGTAAAATGTCGCAAAAAAAAAAAAAATTACTCAGTACAAGAAGCTGCCGTTCTTATTGTGGCAGATGAATCCGACATTGAGCTGGATGAAGACGTTGACGGCGAAGTAAATATTGACGAAGTTCCCGAACATAAAGATAGCGATCTTATTGAAATACTAGAAGTTATTGAGAGATTTGAAATCATTGATGATTTGACAGATACGAATATCGTCTCAGAGGGTGAAGGCGTGGTTGGTAATCAAACTAAATATCCCCTATTTAACAGCCATAACGAAATTGAATTTGTAGGTCGGCAAAACAATTATAAAATCACCGAAAAGAAAGATATAGCTTGGAGACGACGTCCTTTTGAAACAGCACGGTTAATTTTGAAGCAGTTGAGCCAACTCTAACTTCGATGGGATCCCGAACGCCTTTACAAATATTTGAAAAATATATACCCCAGCGAATGTATGAAGAAGTTGCACTTTATACAAACATGTACGCTATACAAAAGGGCCGCTCGGATTTTAAACACACAACACCCAATGAAATAATGAAACTGCTTGGAATACATTTGGTAATGGGTGTAATAAAATTACCACGATGTAGGATGTTTTGTAGCCGTGAATTGCAAATATATACAATTGCACCAGTTATAACCAGGGTTATATTTTTCTGGCTTAGGTCTCCTATACACTTTATTGATAACGAAATAATTCCGCTCGATTGTAAGAATAAATTTATTAAAACTCGAATCGACCACTTATCAACTGTGTATGACGACGATACTTAGAATTTCCGGTGGGAGAAACTGAATCGTTTGTTCTCGAAAGGGCTCATGTCCACTTTTTCAAATTATTCAGGAAATAAAGAAAACTTTTTGACATGAGACCTTTCTAGAAATAAATGATGTTTTTGTTGCAAGGTAGGTACAAACTATTCGTTTTGTGTGGAAAAAGTCAGGATATCCGTATGATTTGGTTTTATACCAGGGTATACAAACGGAGATTTCAAGTATTGATCGTGCGCGTGTAGGTCTTGGCGCAGCGGTAGTGCTTCATTTGATAAGTTGTCTTAAATTACCAGGCCACATACATTTTGATAAGTTTTTCTTCAGTTATCGATTATTTGAAATACTCTCGCAAAAGCAAATTGAAGCTGGCACAATCAGAATTAATATGCAGGTATAATAATCCAAACTTTAGCACAGATTAGTTATTGATAAAGCAAGGGTGGGGTAGTCCTGAAGATATTGTTAATCGGGATGGTAATATTGTATTGGTGAAGTGGCAAGATAACAGATCAGTGTACCTAGCATCCAACTATTGTGGGATAGGCCAGCCAGAAAAGGTGAAACGTTGGGACAAAAAAGATAAAAAGTACGTTGAGATTATTCAGCCTACAATAAAGAAGTACAATGGTGAGGTGGATGATGTGTATCTCTTTGACTAGTTACTACGGCCTATTTATTAAATACAACAAATGGATACTTCGTGTAATAACTGATTTTATTGATGTGCTAGTTATCTAGAATATAAGAAGTAATGCGAATATAACAAATTGACAATCAACGTGACATTAAGCCTTGTTGATTATAAATTAAATGTTGCCCATCGTCTAACCAACGTGCAACTATATAATAGGAAACGATCTGCAATAAATGTAAAGTGCATTTGTGTATAACTGGAAACAATACTTGTTTTTTATTATTAAACACTAAATAATTTTTAGGTATTAGGTACATACTTGTTATTTTTTATTTAATTTATGAAATAATTGTAACTTTTTATTTTATTTGTGATTTTATTTCCTTTTTCGAATTAAATTTATTTTTATTAAAAATAAGTTAAATAACATTTAACAACTGAAATGAGATTTTATTTAAAATAATACTTGAAATAAATAGTACTGAAAATTATTTTGTCTTATCATTTTACTTTGAAACTGTTTGGTCGATTTGGCATAATATGTTGCCACACCGTAACTTTCTTGGTAGTAGCCATAATGTTATTTAATTGATATACATATTTGAATTCTACGACTCCAAATTAACTAAAAAACACATAATATTTGTCATTAAATATTTAAACGAAGGTTCGGGTCCGAAAGTTTCACTCTTGAAAAACGTAGCTATAAATATGCTATCTAGTTTCGAAATATATTGTAATGAAATGGTAGCAAAGCAGCTGCTATTGATTGGAAACCAGCATGTGATCCTAATGCGCTGTTGATTTCAAACTCGTCAAAATAAAGAAAAGAAGGTAAAGCTGTCTTTTTGCGATGTTGACCTATAATCAACGTAACATTACGACCTCGGACGGTTGGAATGACAACATTCGCATGAGTATTAACTCGTGATCTGGCTTGGGATCGCCTTAAATGGAGGTTAAACCCAAATTCATCAATAAAGATCGTTTTTTGGCGGTCTTCTGGAGCATTATTTGAAAAATTCAGTGCATAAATGCTCGCCTTACTTCAATGGTAGATGCAGAGCTTTTAAGGTAATTTTTAATTTTTTTAATCCATTAAAAATTGTTGATTGCAAGACTTCAATATTTTGGTCTCGCAGGAGCACTTCCTTTATATTTTCTAGGGTTATTCCTGAATTTATTTCAATAATTTGCTCGATATTTTCGAGGACGTTCGGCGTTAATTTTTCTCAGCGTTTTCCGGCGCTGCGATTAGTTATTTTTTTATATTATGCTCGGTGTTAACGTTAACACCCGTTAAATTTGAAATATCGGCTATACACTCACCGTCTTCGTACCCTTTTATTATTATGTTTTTATTTTCGTGACTTATGTTCGTGTACAATATTTCCCACGTAGACCACGAACATGGGGTGAACAATAAATATAGAATTAATATTTATGGTTGTGGAATAATGTAAATTATTCTTGTTTATATAAAATATGACCTGGCTCAGATTCTGATGATGAATAATCTCCGTGCCTCGTTGACAAATTTTGATTTGGACATGTTTTTTTAAATTAATGTCTTAAATTTACCAATATAAATTGAATTTAAACACGAATGGTGTTTACAACTAAACTGATTATGCAATAATAATAAAATATGTATTGCACTCAATTATTTAATAATAATTTCAAACGGGTTATAAAAGCCATAAATTTACCGAAATATAACCTGTTTTATTTAATTTTATCAGAAATTTCATTAATTTCATTTGAATATTTGTTAAATTAATTTGAAAATAGTTTAATTGAACTGAACTGGTTTGAAAATCTGTTAAACAAGTTTGTAAAATTGTTAATTTGATTTTAAATTAAGTTATTTTAAATTGAAAAAAAAAAAAATTGTCAATTTGAATTGAAAAATAAGTTTAAATTATTTTGAATAATCGTTAAATTTTTTTGAAAATACTTTAAATGAATATTTGAATAGTAATGAGCCACAATTTTATAAAATTAAAATTATTTAACAGTTTAGGGCTCACTAAATGTTTCAAATTTTATTCATATTTTGTAAAAGCTTTTTTCGTAAAATTTACCACAAGTTTTTTTGTCACGGTTGGAAAATATTTTTCTAGTCTCTAGACACACGAATTTTGATTTCTACAGAAAAACTTTGAATTTTTTGAGTGAGTTCGAAACCTCAAGTTAATTGTTTAAAAAATAAAAACAGTATAGTGAGCCTAAACCGTTAAATAATTTGAACTTTAAATGAAATTGGAAAAATGTTAATTTCATTTGAAAATATGCTAACCCTATTTGAATAATTGTCAATTTGGTTTGGAATTTAGTTAATTAGGCTTGAAAAAGATATATTATTGGTACTTATTGTAATCACTTCATATAAGATTACTTTTAATTAAGTCTGATAAACATACTGCACAACAGCACAATGAATTGAATCAAAAATACACAATACGCATCACGATGTGCTGTTTTATAAATTTAAACTGACTCTAAACATGGTGATACAATAGTTATCTGCGTCACAAGGGCAGTAAATAAGTTGTTTCAGTACGAGTTCGACGTTTATTCGAATATCATATGTACAATGTGAATTCGACGTTCGTTCGAATTTTGAACGAGTACTGTAACGATCATTTGACGTACGTGTATTCTACAACGTTTTATTTCATACTATATGGAGCATTAATTCGATTTCTCATTCATGTTGATTATCTTCAATATTTCTGATACTCCATTAAGCTAAACATTTTAAATTAATGTTTAAATTTTAACAATTATAAAGCTAAAATTTAAAATCTACAGCACTTGTTTCTTTAGTTACAGGAATTATATAGCCCGTTAAATAATTATTTGCATACCGCAATTAGGCCTAAAACATAAATGAAACATAAAAAGTTGATAATAAGTATTAAGTATCCATACCCTTAACATTGAACTAAACAAACCAAAATTTTCCCCAGATCTAGAAAAAAGAAAATTAATGATGTTTAGGTTAATTACAATTTCACGGGCTTCTCTGCAAAGTAATTTAAATTAATATTTAATCATTATAATCTTTATAGCAAATCTTTACTTCTTAATTAACAGAATACTGGTATACCTGATATAAATTTGTTAGTGATACATAAGACAAAATAGTTATCACAAGACAATGTAATCTTTACTCTGCGTGACAACTTAATGCTTGGAATTTCTGGATTCTTAGCGAAGATTGACCCGTATTACTGTAGCTCGGAATCACCCAAGCAATTTAAGCTAAGCATTTTAAATAATATTTAAAAATTACAAATCTATGATTTAAATTCACCACGTTTGTTTCATTAGTTACAGGTATACCTTTTTACTAAGCTTCAATTAATGATATAAATTTCAAATTAAATCGACACAAAGTTTCGGGAAATCTGCATTGGATTTCTCCAAATATTTCTGAAAACCGAAGATCTAAATTATTTAATAGTCACCAACTACTACTTTTAACATGATTTAGATGATAAAATGGCTATAGTAAAAGTAATTAAATACGTACGTCATTAAGGTCATTTCTCCCTCTGAAAATTTAAATCCAAATTTCAATCAAAATAATTGGTTCTTCTTTATTTCTAATGAAAAACCAAATCTTTATGACAATTTTACATCAAATAAAATAAAAAACCAACGTACGTACAACTATTTGTAAAATGAAATAAGCCAAAATGTTTAAACTAAATGGATAAATCCCATGTCTTGTCGCGCAATATAAACAACATAATACCCGGCCGTCGGCCTAAGTCCACTTTCATACACAACCTCGGATTTTTATGAAAATTGGCACAATGAAACTAGATTTATTCCTGATAATTTTAGTATAATTTTAAAAATCCAAATTTACCATATAAAATTGGTGCCTTCGCTAACTTTGTCGATGGTTAACGAACGCAATTATATTGTTTTTCGAGTCTTTGATATTTACAACATTTTATTTGCGTTAGTGACATCTATTGTTGTACAGCAGAAAAACAGAAAATAAAATTTAACAAATTTTATTTAACAGTTAAATTTAAGTAAATATAATTAAACAAGTTTGTATTGTTTGTTTGATTTATTTTATTATTTTTGTTTTGTCTTCTTTGTGTAAAGGGGCCAATGCTAAGCGGCTTTAGGGTGTTCGTTATCTTAGTATGTGAAATGGAAAAAGTAAAACAAAAGTGAAAAATTCTGGCAATTATTTGTCATCTTTGTGGAAAGGGGCCAATGCTAAGCGGCTTTGGGGAGTTCGTTATTTTAGTATGTGAAATGGAAAAAGTGTGCCCAAAAATTTTTTTGCTAAATTCTGGTATTTATTTGTCTTCTTTGTGCAAAGAGCGAGAGGGCCAATAGTGAGCGGTTTTGAGGAGTTCTCAATTCATTATGTCATAATAATTAAAATACACATATTTTAAAGGCCTGTAACATTTTCAACAATCCAGAAATTTTGAAATTTGCATAAAGTATGGGAAATCGGGGGTTGGGGGCGGCAGCCCCCATCCTCTAAGGTATCAAACGAATTAAACTAATTTTAAAAACATTTCTATATTTATTACACTTGCTGTGAAAATCTGTTATTCTATCATATTAAAATGTTTTTAAACTGAGAATGTATTGAAATCTTGATACGAGTAACTCTATATTTACAAATGAAATCATAATTTTCATATTTGTATAATAACAATTGCCATCTATACCTTTATTCCTTTGAAAAATATTATAAAACCAATATTTTTTAATGTTGCTATTCGGCACCAGATATCACTAATATTAAAAAACAGTCTCGATAGATCTCAATAGATCGCATCCAGATGTTCTCTATTTTTGTGGTTAAACTGCAATTGATTCAGTTTATTTTAATCAAGAATAACATTTTATTCAACAGTTTAACGTTTTTAATTCATTTCCTTGAATTACACAACTTATTAATTGTACATGAAAATCTTGATTTTTATCCAGATATGCTATCGAGACTACAGATTTTCCCTTTTATGAGTAAAGACACACATTAAAAATTTGTATTTTAGCATGGACGCATACAAAAGTAAATTTTTAGTACATCTATCATACAATAGGAAACTAATAGCTGATTTAAATTTAATCTTTTGCTCTATTTTAAAAGACAGAAGATGTACGTTAAAAGTATTAATTTTATTATTATTTCCTTCCATTATGAAGAGGCATATTCAAAATGTGTTATTTAATGCTATTTACCGCAATCCAAAAGTTTTTTTTTTGGCGAAAAAATGGAAAAAATCGAAAAATGAACCTGTTTATCATTTTTCGTAAAAGTTGCTCAACATTTAAAAGATCATAGTAGCATTTTGAAAGAAAAAGAAAAGTTTTCGTATATCCGTCTCATTTTTATATATGGATAAAATGTATTCGCACTTTTCTCATGTATTTATAGTTTTGGAATAACAAAATATAATGAAAACAACATGGCGTAGCGTTGTCAAAATAAACACAATTCTTAGTGCTGCGAGTGCCAGTATTTTTAAGTGGATGATAGGAGTAGCTACAATTTCCCATTTTTTATTTTTGCAAATATCTGAATAGATCTATCGAGACTTATAAAAAAACACAGCTAAAATTGTTTAGTAGAGACACCATTACCATGTAATAAATTGGGATTTTTAAAATCTAAATATCTCGTGAACCAATGACGTCCTGAAAAAAAAATTATAACAAAATTATCAGGAATAAATCTAATTTTATTGTGCCAATTTTCAAAAAAATCCGAAGTTGTTATGAAAGTGGACTTGTTCCCGGCCGTCAACAGGTTGATAATCGTCATCATATTATTATTATTTTATAACCTTTATGTATTATTATTATATATGTATATCTTTATATAGCTATCTTTATGTATTATTATAATTTGATCATTACCCAAATTATTGTATATAACGCGCATAGAAGATTCTAGACTATAGCTATTAATTTATTTATGTATTATATGTATAACTATATTATTATCTATTTATTATTCTATGTATAATTCCCCTACCCATTAATTGTATGTACTATTGCATTATTGCATTACCCTTACCATTTATTCCCTTATGTACCTATTATATACCATCAAGAAGAATTTTGCTTCGTGATGGTCAATTGTAAAAATATTCTGTATTCTGTATCCAAACGCCAACCAATCAACTCTAATAAATGCAATTATTTGTTGTTATACCGTTTAAAATTAAATTACATGTTTTTATAATGTTTTAAAATAAAGTAATTAATTAAATTTAATAATTGCCATTTTTTGATACTTGTTCGATGTATAAATCACCTTATATTTATACACAAGACATGAGAATCAACTTCGTACTTGCATCATATCGAGATATTCTCAATCCCAATAATAATTCGATAATAAAAAATGAAACCTTTACGTTCAGATTTCTTGCACAATTACTCGAACTCCCAAACCAAAATCATTCGATTCACATTATCAAGATATCGAGAAATTTGATATCTTAAGGCTGAAATACATTCAATCTTTTCGTTCTTTTTCAAAAGAATAGAATCACGAAGAAAAGTGCAAATACATTTTACCCATATATAAAATGAGACGGGCATACGCAAAATTCCATTTTTTCCTTTCAAAATGTTACTTTGATTTTATAACTTTTGAGCAACTTTCACGAAAAAAGACAAACCAGTTCATCTTTTCCAGGTTTACCGTTCTTTTTACCAAAAACAGTGGACTTGAATAATACTTTTTGAGTATTCCCTCTGATTTTAATACAAGGAAATCATACTAAAAAGCATTTTTTATTGTACGTCTTTTATCATTTGGAAAACAACGAAAAGATTGAATGTAAATCGGCCTTTACACTATGAGTGCGTCCGAAATGCGAATTTAAATGCACATGTTTTATTTTATTTTTTATTTTTTGTTAGGATAACTAAAATCACCAAAATTAATAGGTCGATTCACATTATTAAATAAAATATAAATTGACATCAAACCGTTGTATCAAAATCCAAATAAAACTACATCGCATGTAGTTTTTTTTTATAATGTGTCTTCGCTAAATGCACATTTCAATTCCAAACGCAAAATCTTACAAATGTGTATTGAGTTTATGTCGCTCATGTTAATAGCGACCCTACAAATTAGTAATGAAATGAAGATATAACACAGCGAACCAGAAAAAGATAATAGAAACATATGTACACTTATGTACAAAAGTTTACATACAGGAACCTATTTTTTTTTACTTATGATAAAATTTTCCAGAAACCAAAAATTCAAATCACAAATTGTTCGTTCTATTTTTAAAGTACATAAGTACACATTGTATCCATAATGAGATAAAAAAAAACAAACAATCCTTTGTTTTAATTTCCAAAAAATTCCTTTAAAATTTTCCATTAAAAAACTGAAACAAAAATGATGCATAATTTTACATACAAGATTATAATGTACCGTTATTTTTGTATATATTACTTCATCACTGCAATATTTCAATTAGTCCTTGTATTAGTACGACAAAAGTTATTTATTAGTGAGTGAGTTATTGTGAAAGTTACAGAAGTGACTGGTTTGTTATATATAATGATAACAAAAAGTAAAGACACATTCGTAGAAATGAGAAAACTAATAATGAAGCTAAGAGTTGAGGGAAATTCGCTGCAACGAATTGCTGGGACAGTAACAAAAAGTCGTCCTACCATTCAAACGATAATAAGTAACGTTAACATCAATAGTTCCGTGGTTTCAAAGCCTCGTACTGGGAGACCTAGGAAGTTTGATAATGTGGAGAAGAAGAAGTAAATATTAGCACTGGGAAAACTTGTCATCGTACTACAATTACGAGAATGCTACACAGAGCTGGTTATAGAAATCGTATTGCTAGAAGAATGCCATTATTAAATAAAATAAATGCAAGGAAAAGATTAATATTGCCAAAAATCACGTAAACTACAGTGAAGATTTTTGGAACTCAGTTATATTTAGTGACGAGAGTAAATTTAATATCCACGGTAATGATGGTCGAACACTGGTTTGGAGGACACTAGTGAGCTGGAAAAACGAAATATGGTTGGGACTGTAAAATACGGAGGAGGTAGCGTCATGGTGAGGGGCTGTATGTCGACCAGTGGAATAGGGAATTTAGCGTTTATTGAGATGACCATGAATAGATTTACAACATAAATAATAAAGATGAGCTTAAGCTGGCACTTCAAACCGAGTAGGCTAAAATTGAGCCGACAACTACAAAGAGGTTGGTAGATTCAATGTCAAGGAGAATGGCAGCCGTTATTAAATCTAACGGCGGGCCGACCTTGTATTAATTCAATAATCATTTCGTGTACTTTTGCTATTATGCGATATTACTTTAGTTCCTTTTATATGCTCGTCAAATTTAGTGATCGACGACCCCGCCAAAAATGTTGAGATGCTGATTTTCTTAAATAAAAACGATTGGCTGCTTTTAAAACGAAGTGGAAAACTGGGAAACTTTCCGATTATAATTACATAACCGTCATTTTTTTTAAGTTACCTTCCTTGAATTTGATATTTTCTGGTTCTAGTCAACCTACATACATAAATGTAGTTGAATAAAGCTTTATAAATTTATTATCCGATAGTATCGGTAGTATATCGATAGTCTTTCAATTTGTTTCGATAGTTTTCTATTGATTGCATTTTTATGTTACTATCGAAATTATCGATAGTTTTCCACCTCTTACGAACACATGTTTCCATTATACAGCCCATACACACACTCACAACACCTCAATTGCTAACAGACACCAATTATAAATTAAACGTACATACATATAAATATATATATATAGCCATGTACAATATTAAAATATTAAAATTACATGTATCAAAAATTATAAAAATTTCACTACAAACCCATTCTACAGTAGGTGTTTTCTTTTATTCATTCTGGATATTCCTGACAATCCGAAAGTGACGTAAACCGTTCTTTTATTCATTCCATTCCTTTTATTCCTTTTTACTCCATTCTTTTATTTATTCGGAATATTCAGAATGTAATCTTTTTGTACTACATCGAAAGGTGAAATAAAAAGAATATCCATTTGGCCTTTTTGTAATTATGTGCGATACTTACAATTTATATGTTTAAATTGAATTAAATCGTAGATATTATGGAAAATGGAATTATTAATTATGATAAAATTAATTATTTAAGGTGTTAAATATTAAAATTTTTGAAAACATTTTTAGTTTTATTACATGATAATAGTTTTAAATGGAGCTTGGCGGATACAAAAAATCCAAGTTTTTTTAAAGATATATCAATTAGAATTAATATTGCATTGTGTGTTTTGTTTGCAACTTAAATTAATTATAATAAAATTATTTATTTAATAAATTTAACTTGTTTCCCAATTTAAAAAAAAAAAAATCGTGCTATGGAAAATGTATTCCTTTTATTCCAATCCGTTCTTTTATTGCATTAGGTACGGAATATTCCGAAGTCAAGTGATCAATATTCTATTCCTTCTGTTCGTTCTATGGAATGAATAAAAGAAACCACCTAGTGACTCACAACCTATTTAATCCAGTTGCATTTCATTAACAAATTGTAAATATCTCGCGATGTCGTATTTTGTTTGAGACAAATGGATCCGACAAGCTGTGAGTCACTGTATGTATTTTCGTATAGTTTAAAAATCAAAATGTATCAATATTACATGAAATTGTATTGTTATAAATAAACTTAAAATCTATTCAATAACAATTTTTATTATGATAATATTACCCAGAGTTTTTTCAGACTCAAATATTTATCCAATCCTAAATAAATAACAAAATTAAATTAAATCGTGTTTGCTTTATTATCCAGACATTCGTTTTTGAAACGAAAGTCATAATCTTGATAGTGATGCCCGCTAGTGCACTATAAACCAAGTTTAACGAAAATCTTTTTTAAATTGAAATTTAATATTAACAGTAAAAGCTTATTATTATTTTCATCTTAAAGATTCTAATCTTTAATTTCATACATATGAACACAAATTGAAAACTATTATTCGTTGATAAATATAAATTCAATTTTATATAAAGATTTTTTCAATTCTCCTTGAATCAGAATTGTACATTGTAGATGAACATTGTACAATATGCACCACTTCCCTTGTGTTATAGCATAAAATCTCATTTTATTTGTACATTTTTCTTACAATGTATGACTGGTAGACGACTTTGTCATACATTAGATACTCGTCTACAAAATTGTACTAATTTCAGGTCAAGCACCATAAGCTTAAAATATTTACATATAAACTACAAATATTCGAGATATAGAGCTTACATACGCTTTATTATTTACAATATATAAATCGCATTTAAAAATAAATTAAACGTAATAATTATACAGATAAGCTTTTTCATACTATTTGTATTTGTATAACTACTAGCCATTTTCATTTATTGGTGTTATTATGCATAAAATGTATCGTTTTGGCATATTAACTTTTTTTTTTTTTTTTGGTTATGTCAACACCAAATTTAAATTTTCCATTTTATTTCTCATTTTTGGTCTTATGAAAAATCGTTTTGATGAATTCATTGATGTAGTTGTTATTTTTGTTGTAAAAAGTATTTATGCTTCGAATTGTTTTGTATAAAGGTACGTTTTACTAATAAAAAAGTTGCAATATTCATTAAATTATCCGATTAAGTAAATTGAACAGTTCTGATTCGAAAGAGAGACACAATATAATAAAATATAACAAATTATTCAGTGAACTTTATCCTAAACTTTCCTAAAAAAAAAAAAGCTTTAGGATAGTTTAGGAAAAACTTCACGTTTTTGCGCAAACTCGTGAAGTTTTTCCTAAATCTTAATATATTTTATTGTATTTGTGACTTTCTTATATTTTGTTCGGATTAACCGATATTCGAACTTGTTTCACCATTTAAACGGTGAATTTATTTGCTATGCGTTATATCAGAGCCTTCTAGAGTATAGAGCCATAATCATTATGACGTATTTTTTTGAAGCTTTTTTAGTGGTATAACTTTTCACTAATTTCCATAGGAATCCATAGTAAAAATGGTGTTTTTTAGCTTCAAGTTTTTCATTGAAAAAAACAAAAATGTTACAAAATTTTTATACAAAAGTGTTCTACATATCTTTAGCAACAATATTCAGGAAGGGTATATTGGTATTAAGTAAATATTAATTGCAGAAATATTAAAATTAAATTATTTCTAAAATATATTTTGTGAACTTTCATTTTGAAAAATACATCAAAGTTGGCTCTGACGAATTAAAAAAATACTTGCTAAATTTATCTTTAGTTTTACTAGTGTACGTTAGATGTCTCAGATTTATACAGAAAAATACGAAAAAAATTGTTTCATCACAAAATTATGACACTTTCTTAATATTTTGAGAATTTGTTTTGCTTTTCCTACAATTTTTGAACTTAAATTTCCCCAAGTGGCGATTTTTGCTACGGTTTTTCAAAATGTTTACTGCCCACTGCCATCTATGTGTATTGGCTTAATGCACACGATTTGTAGTAAGCTTTTTTTTTTAATTTGACCAGAATGCTGTTGTTATGAACTTTTTTTTATATTTTGGTTTAAATAAATCAATTATTACAAGAAAATGAAAACAATTTACTTAAACGACATTTATATATGTTGAAATTCAAACATTTATGAAAATATTTCAGAAATAATAATTAAGAATTTGTAACGTTTTCATTGATAAATTTGTCTTAAGAAAAAATGTGATTTCCCATATGTTTTATGTGTTTTACTATGGAAATTTTGATTTTTTCGTCGTTTCTAATTCCCTTAAAAAAGCTTCGTTTTTTAGATTATGGCTTGTATAATCAAGGTTGCTTTGGTTATATCTATTCGTACAAAATGTCAATTTAAATTTCGTATGGTAAAATATTTTCAAATAACCTTTAATACATTATCCGCGCTGCTATGTTTGTATATTTCAACATAAAAGAAAACTTAGGGGTATATCCTCCAACAGGTCGCAAATAAACTATTTGCGCTTCGAAATCTGACTCCTCGATTGATTTTAACATGAGTTTTGCAATTGAAAAAAAACCGACGAGCTTGTATCCGAGACACGACCTATTAACGTAGGACTACGTTCAATTGAGAAAATTTTATTTGTACAGCTTAAGTGAAATCAATATTTAGAAATTACAAATTTAAAAAAACCGTTAATTGTCTAATGCTGCCATCTTTATGCATGGTGATGTAACCCTTATAATCTAATGTTAATGTACTATGGATTAGTTGTACACCAATACCCCGATTTGCGACGATTCAAGTTGCGACGTTTCGTAAATGCGACGGTACATTTTTACTACCAAATTTCAGTTTGCGTCGCTTAAATTTTTTTTGTGTCGTTACATAAATGTTTTTTTTTCTGGAAATGCATGAAGGTTATTCAGTTATGTTGAACGTTTATCGGGGAATGTCACATTACTACATACATTTGATTATTTGAGTCGTTTATTTTGAAATTGGAATAAGCCATTTTTTCAAAAAATCAAGTTAATGATAACAAGAGATAAATGAGAGTATAATCTTTCTAACGGTAAATATTTTATTGTTAAAATAAAAAAGAAAATGAATCCCTAACACTTGTGCAATAAATAGGAAATTACAAAATCCCGTATAATTTTGGATTTATTGTTTTTCTATTCTTTCATTATCTCGTTTTAACAAAATATGGAAACGAACGGCTCATTTCATTGAGTTTTACTGCCCATGCAAGTGAATTGGCTGTGTATTCTAGTTTGTGTATAGGAAATCTAAAAGGAATCTAAAAAGTTAAATTAAATAAAAGACAATTAAAACATATAATTTATTTTAATAAATAGTAAAATAATCCACAATCAATATAAATATTTTTAATATGAATATGTAGTAATATTCGAATTGCGACGTTTCAGTTTGCGACGTTTCAATTTGCGACGCATTTTTATGGAACGTATTACCGTCGCAAAGTGAGGTATTGGTGTACATTGTATGAGGAATAATTACCAATTTGTTTTATCAAAAAGAGTTGAGTAGTAGTCGAGATATATCGAAAAACGCGTCTTTTGAGGTTAAATTAAAGGGTGGTTTTAACACTAAAAAGGGCTTGGTTGCCGATAAAAAAACAGACTACTACAACTTAGAATAATTTTTTATAATTTTTTGAATTTGACAGTTCAAAATTGTCCCTTGGTAAATTACTTGAAGCTGAGACGTGTTTTTATCTTCGACCTTTAACAATTACATCCAGTTATACATCTCTAGTATACTGTTGAAAGCCCTTGAGAATTTAAATTACTTCGCCTAGAGAGCATCCATAATGTTCAAAATTTATTTTCTGAAATTTTTTGCCGTTTTACAATATTATGTAAGCAACGTCAGAATTGAACGATATGATTCTTCAGCGCCTTTCTCCAAAACTTTCTCCACCTTAATGGCATCCGATATTAATTTGCTATTAAGGTTTATATACGACCTTAATTATAGGAAGAGAATTTATTACTCAGAAATAATACCTTTACACGCGATTTTAAAAAAGCAATTTACAAATAATAATGTATCGATCAGTATATCGTTGAAATTTCAATCATTAAAATATCACAACAAGTCAATAAAACGTCACAGAAATGTCAATGTCACAGAAATGGGAATGTCTTGCTATTAATAAAAGCTTACTAGATATAATTTATTTTTCAATATTGACGATGCAAGTAACGTATTAAATCAAATTAGTTTCCGGTCACTTGGAAACTTTTGTCGTATTTCCATGAGAATTTTACAACAACAATTGCTTGCGATACGAATTAAATAATTCAAACCAAAAGTTTGAATTATTTAATTCATTCCTAATTTTAGTTATACCACCCGACACAGGACGCCAACTTGGTCTTTCTACTTGTTGTTTTATTTCAATTCGAAAAAATAATTCGCGACTTGTTTCCATGAGAAAAAATAATTCAAAAATAATTTGAATTCATTTTTCTCATGGAAATACGACATTTGAAGTCCCATAACTCGCAAGCCTAAACATTTTTCGGCCTGATCTTTGCGACTATAGATTTTTGTAGGATTGCATAGGATAGACAGTATTATATAAATTCAAAAAATTTACGCAATATTTTACATAATGAAAATAAAAATTTTCTGAACTTTTTTCTTTTTATTTTATAGCTTTAAATCAATATGGCGCGCGGCATGTTTGATCAAGTTCATCACTATTTAATTAAAATTGAAATTAAAATACATATTAATAATTTGTTGTTTTACTTTTTTTTCAATCCAAAAATTTTTATTTAACTTGGTTTGATTTTTACAGTTTTTAAAACATTACATTTATATTTATCCAGAGACATTGCTTTACTCAAATAAATTTCGAAAATACGTCAATTCCGTGACGCGCGTCATCACATTTAAATTTTGGTTTACCGCCATATATAATGATAACAAAGACGTAGTCCACGTCAAAAAAAAATTGTTGGTGTATTATTTGCTTTTGCGACAGTAGTAAAAACATTATAGAAAAGTTACCACCGACTTTTTGACGATTCAAATAAAATCAAGTAAGTCAAGACAATTAATACTAAATATTAAATGTGAGTCGCAAATCACTTATTTTTTCATATTAAAATTGCTGACTTGCGACTGGATGGAGGATATACCCCTAAGTCTACTTAAATGTTACTTAGTAATGTTCCTGGCCGGAAAGCGGTTTTATGTAATATGCAATAGCATATATACAGATTTTCCGAACGTTTCCCGATCCTTAGAATCACCGGCCCAAAATCCTAAGCATATTTCCAGGTTGGTATGGATGTAATCTAACAGAACAATATAGTCACTTGGAAAGTTATAGTGGTTTTGGGTGTTTAGTAAAGAAAAAACTGTTATGGTACTATTCAATAGAATACATGAATTTTCGGGGCGTTTCCCGATTCTTAGATACACCGGCCCAAAATCCTAAGCATATTTCCAGGTTGTTATGGATGTAGTCTAACAGAAAAAACTAGTCACTATTTAAAATTTTAGTTTACACTTGAGGGGAGACGGTAACATGAAAGAGACATCCTTCTAATGCGAGAAATGAAGTGGTAACGTATCGAGCAAGTCTTTGTTCTATGTATTTTATCAGTGCCTTCTAGAGTATAGAGCCATAATCATTATGACGTATTTTTTAGAAGCTTTTTTAGTGGTATAACTTTTCACTGATAGGAATCCATAGTAAAAGTGGTGTTTTTTTGCTTCAAGTTTTACAATGAAAAAAGCAAAAATGTTACAAAATGTTTATACAAAAATGTTCTACATATCTTTAGCAGCAATATACAAGAAGGGTATATTGGTATTAAGTAAATATTAATTGCAGAAATATTAAAATTAAATTATTTCTAAAATATATTTTTCGAACTTTCATTTTGAAAAATACATCAAAGTTGGCTCTGACGGATTAAAATAATACTTGCTAAATTTATCTTTAGTTTTACTAGTGTACGTTAGATGTCTAAATTTTTGGCAGAGAAATACGAAAATAATTATTTAATCACACAATTATGACACGTTCTTAACATTTTGTGAAGTTGTATTGCTTTTCCTACCATTTTTGAACTCAAATTTCCACAGGTGGCAATTTTTGGTAGGATTTTTCAAATGTTTACTGCCCACTGCCATCTATGTATATTGGCTTAATGCACACGATTTGTAGTAAGCTTTTCTTTTTAATTTGACCAGAATGCTGTTGTTATGAACTTTCTTTTGTATCTTGGTTTAAATAAATCAAACAAGAAAATGAAAACGATTTACTTAAACGATATTCATATATGTTGAAATTCAAACATTTATGAAAATATTTCAGAAATCATAATTAAGAATTTGCAACGTTTTCATTTACAAATTTGTCTTGGAAAAAAAAAGTGATTTCCCATAAGTTTTATGTGTTTTACCAAAGCAACCTTGATTATACAAGCCATAATCTATAAAACCCCTTTATAAGGGAATTAGAAACGAGGAAAAATCCAAAATTTCCAAAGTAAAACACATAAAACATATGGGAAATCACTTTTTTTCCTAAGACAAATTTGTAAATGAAAGCGTTGCAAATTCTTAATTATGATTTCTGAAATATTTTCATAAATATTTGAATTTCAACATATATAAATATCGTTTAAGTAAATCGTTTTCATTTTCTTGTAATAGTTGATTTATTTAAACCAAAATATAAAAAAAAGTTCATAACAACAGCATTCTGGTCAAATTAAAAAGAAAAGCTTACTACAAATCGTGTGCATTAAGTCAATATACATTACATAGATGGCAGTGATGGCAGAAAATTTTTTGTAAAATCGTACCAAAAATTGCCACCTGGAGAAATTTCAAGTACAAAAATTGTTGGAAAAGCAAAACAAATTCTCGAAATATTAAGAACGTGTCATAATTTTGTGATTAAACAATGTTTTTTCATATTTTTCTGTATAAATCTGAGACATCTAACGTACACTAGTAAAATTAAAGATAAATTTAGCAAGTATTATTTTAATTCGTCAGAGCCAACTTTGATTTATTTTTCAAAATGAAAGTTCGAAAAAAATATTTTAGAAATAATTTAATTTTAATATTTCTGCAATTAATATACCCTTCTTGTATATTGCTGCTAAAGATATGTTGAACACTTTTGTATAAACATTTTGTAACATTTTTGCTTTTTTCATTGTAAAACTTGAAGCTAAAAACACCACTTTTACTATGGATTCCTATGGAAATCAGTGAAAAGTTATACCACTAAAAAAGCTTCTAAAAAATACGTCATAATGATTATGGCTCTATACTCTACATAGAAGGCTCTGGTTTTAATATGGAAATTTTGGTTTTTTCCTCGTTTCTAATTCCCTTATAAAAGCTTCGTTTTTTAGATTATGGCTTGTATAATCAAGGTTGCTTTGACTTTATCCGATTTTAATGAAATTCAGTATGCACGATACAAATGGGATTCTAAAATGGTTTTTGGATAAATTTCTGGAATAGGAAAAATTAGGAAGGAACTTGGCTCTTGAAATTTGATTCCAAAATGGGTTTAGATAATTAAGAAGTTTCCAAGTTTTACTTCCCCCGCGAAGTTGTGTGGATGAGACTCACGAGATTTTTTATAAAACTATTGAAGTGCTTCTTGTGCATTAAACTTGTATATTCTCTAAAAAGTGTTTATAAATTCGGAAAATTCACGTATTCTATTGAATAGTACCATAACAGTTTTTTGCTTACTAAACACCCAAATCCCCTATAACTTTTCAGGTGACTATGTTTTTCTGTTAGGTTACATCCATACCAACCTGGAAATATGCTTAGGATTTTGGCCGGTGTTTCTAAGAGCCGGAAAACGTTCAGAAAATTCATGTATTCTATTGAATAGTACCATAACAGTTTTTTGCATACTACGTTGGAAAAATTCCCCGGGTGTTTTCTTTTTCTAACGAGTTATGGCGGGAAGTGTTTTTTTATAGGATATCTAGCGAGCGGCGAATTTCTGGAAAAAATGAGGAAAAAAATGGAAGTCAGTTTTGAGTTTTTTGTTAGGGAGGTAAAAAACGAGTAGAGCGAAAAAAAAAAGAAAAAAATTTTTTCTTTCAATATTGAGTTCGCCATAGTGTAGTAAATAAAAAAAAAACCCTAATTAACAAAAACCATTTAATCGTGCGTACCCGTGATTCGAGGATTAGATCCCATATTAAATTAACAAAACCGTGGTGTGCCTCAATTAGGTCACGGGCCGGGGAAAATAAGGCACGAGGATCGTCGGCCCCTAAACTATACAAATAATCATCAAAAATAAAATAAAAAAAACAAAAAAAAAACACCCAAGTTATATAATATAACTTAAACCAAAACCAGGCACCACGGGAATACCCATTTGGAGGGGCAACGAAAGTAGTTCGTAGGCGATTCACCAAGGTGACCGGGGCGTGGTCGTAGAATCCCGGGATAACCAGGGAAGTACCCGTTGAGCCGGAAACCGTCGTCCAGACCCAGGAGGGGCAGCAAAAACAAAAACCAACCCCCACAAACAAAACATTGGTGTGGTTTGATAGTGCGCGGGAGTAATTTTCTCGGGGAGGAGGTGGTTGAAAGGGGTGGCCCATACTTCAACTCATTAAGCGTTAGAGTACAAACCGTTGTAAGGGTACCCTACCACAAAAATTCGACCCTAAGGGGATACGTACCTTAGAATTTTTTTTCGTTCTTTCGTTTTCATACAGGTGCCGGGACCTATCAAAGCTTTCCAATCGGTAAGCGAAAACCAAAAATTTTTTTGTTGGGGTTTCCCATTTATATTGTTTTTCTTTGATTTGTTACTATTCATATTATATTTCTGGGTTATTAATTTTTTTGTTGATAACCCCAACGACCTTCTATATAGTTCCGTCCCGCCACTACCCGACTTGTGACCGGAAGGGGGCCGTTGTATTTATTATTAATTGGACTTGTAAATCCGGGGTTATGAAATCAAATTAGGTAGTTTTTTTATTTACTGTGGGGTGAGCCGAGTGAGGAGTATGAGCGTCTAAATGTTGGTCCGTAGGAAGGTGGGAGAACGGGACCTTCCGCCATATGGCGTTCCACTTGATTGTGTCTCGGGCCTCCCTGCTCTAAAACGTTCGAGTTATAAATAGTTTTATCATTTTTCCATTCGTCTTCTCTCTTCGACCCCTTGGTTTCAACCCAAAATGTGTTCTGCTAATTTATTGGTCCGGCTACATCAGGGAGGGGAGTTCCAGCGGATTGCGGCGCTGGCATCGCGAGTGCGCTGGGTCGTTCCCCCTCGGTGTTCCTTGTACGCCGAGCGTAGAGACGGAGATCCTAGCCATTTCCACCCTGTGGTGTTAATTGTGGCGGTTCCTCTTCTCGATGCTCGGTGGTGAATCCTTAGCCCTCTTCATCCCAACTTCCGTTTTTTTTTGTTCTCCTGTCGAGATCCCCCCATGGTTGGCCGGAAAGTATTTTTTTTTTGTTCTCCGGCTAATACATGGGCGGTGCATGCTTTGTCCTTCGCTAGCCCTTGTCCTCAAGGCGGTCTATTCTAGCACGAATTTATGTCCGGAATCCCCACACCCTTCCCTGAGCTTAGCCCGCCAGAGAAGTCGACACTGGGTCAAATTAATTTTTGTTACAACTAAACACCCAAATCCCCTATAACTTTTCAGGTGACTATGTTTTTCTGTTAGGTTACATCCATACCAACCTGGAAATATGCTTAGGATTTTGGGCCGGTGTTTCTAAGAGCCGGAAAATGTTCGGAAAATTCATGTATTTAATTGAATAGTCCAATAACAGTTTTTTGTCCCTATTCCCCCCATTCCCCTAAAAATTTTTGTTGCCATTAATGCTTCGTTGTGTTAGTCATCATAATTTCATTGACATACGAATGGTAGTACTCGAATTACTTCGAGACGGGAATAAATTGAAAGTGAAATTTTGTTGAATGACTATATTTAAATAATTTGGCTTCGTGTACCACCTATTCCCCCGATATTTATTTATGGATTTTAACGTTTTTTTAAATAAAAAGAATGCTGGAATTAGTTTCAATAAATAAATATAATTTATTTATTAGGAACAAAAAAAATTAACAGTGTAACGGAATTATAAGGTTTAGGATAAGTTTAGGACAAGTTTAGGATAAACTTCACACGCATCATTTAGCAGCATTATAGCCAGCAGATTTCTATTTCGATAATTTTGAACTAACTTAAGAATGGGTTTCGCTTTCTGGACGTAAAATATGTCGACACTTAACTAAAATTTCTGAATTTACCGGCATCGTGACTAGTGTCATTTGGTAGAACAGATCTCTTAACTAATAACTACCGCATAGTTCAGTTGGTTCTAATTGAGATTTAATTCTAATTTCACATAAATGTGTCCTCTTCTGCATATAAATAATATTCCACACTTAGCTAAACATATTTTATGGATTAACAAGCATTGCGGAATATAGCTTTTTTCGGCCCAACGGATCTCTAAAACTGTTCAAAAATAGTTCGTGTATCTAGTGCTTCTAACGGTTAGTTTAAAGTCAATCTTGGATGGGTTTTTTCTTTCTGTATTTAAAAATTAATTTATACAGTAAAGTAAATAAATGTTGTGGACTTAGTAACACTTTGCTTAATCTCTAAAAAAACCTTTCATATATTTGGGTCTTATTAGGATATTTTGAGCGATGGTTTAAGACTGATTTTAAATTTGATTTCTCTTCTTGCATTTAAAATATGTCAATATTTAGGATGGTGGGCAAAATTCAGTGTTCTCTTCTTGCGCATGTAAACAAATATGTTTACTAAAATAAATATATTTTACGAGTTGCCAGCTTCCTGTAGTCCAACAACTGTTCGAATGATACATAAATTTCATATAAATGTGTTCTGTTTCTGCATGCAAATAATGTCTATACTAAAATAAATAGCATGCATTTAGCCATACCTTGTTTATTGTCATTTGGTTCAATAGATCTCTGTAACGGTCCTTGGTTCCTTTTTGTTTATTAAGATGATCTTAGCGAAGATTTAAAACTAATTTAACATTTATTTTCTCTTTGTGTATACATATGTATAAAAATGTCTTTAGCTAATTCCTTCTTATGAATTTAGCAGCATAGTGGCCAGCGTCATTTGACACAACAAATCTCTAAACTGCTCCATAATTGTTTTGACATTTTCTGAGCGATGTGTTAAGATTCATTTCAAATTTGTTTTTTCAACAACTACAGTTTTATGAATTACGCCGCATCGCAATAAGTTTTATTTTATTTAGAGGATCCCTAAACTAGCCACAATTTGTTTAGATCATATTAAAATTTTCTGAACGTGGTTTTAAACTAATTTAAAATTTGCTTTATGTACATATTTACTAATCTTAATACTTTTTATAATGTGATTTTGTTCAACAGATTTCTAAAGTACATCACAATTTGTTTGAAGATTTCCTGAGCAAAAATTTAAATTTCTAATATAGAAGAGGCAGCAATGTTTTGGACCCGAACGCCTCATATCTTTCTTGTCAATAGAACTCCTTATCTGGGTAAAAACTAGTAAAAGAGTGGTTCACTTTGTTACTTGGCGGAAATTCTGAAGGCGAATTATACTTTAAACTACTACTGAAACCTACATCAATTACATAATCCTTGAGAAATTCACAATATAAATAGAGATAGTGTACAATGGAGCTAGTACAATGGAAATGTAATAAGCCCTTATAATTATAACTGGTTAGGTAATATAAAATTGCTATTCATGCCATATAATATGACACCCACCATCCAACTAACAAGGGTTTAACATTTATTAGATTTTTATCTAACTAATATTCACCGACATTGATGGGCAGCCAGATGCAAATTTAAAATTTATGAAGACTGTTTTGTGTACAGTGATATGATAAGTATCTAAAACAGAAATCATTTCAGAAATGTATCCTGCCAATTTCAAATCATAGTGTTGATTCCATCTATTCGGTTGTTTCCGTAAATACTGTTTATTCAAATGAGAGTAAACTAACACTGCATAAAACTTGGAATTTAATTTGTTTAATTGAAGTGTGATATGAACCAAAATCCAGAAAAAATTCGCTATATTTTACTATGTCGCCTCGACCAAGGCAATAACGCTTGGAAGGCTTTGTTTATGTTGAAGATGCTTCGATATTGAAGACACCCCGCGCTCTGATCGATCAGTCGGTAAGAAGATCGGTGAAATTCTCCAAAAAATTGAGGAAGATCAGCACATACAACAATAAGTTTTGAATCATTTGCATAAGGCTGGATACAAAAATAATTTCGATATTTGGGTACCATATAAATTAATAGTGAAATATTAATTGGCCCAAATTTCCATCTGCTAGTCGCTTTACAAAGTCAAAATGTCTCAATTTTTCGCTCTGGATAGTTTTCGAGATATTTACTGCTGAAAGGCGAGCAGTGTCATCGCACATTGTCATAGTGTTTTAGGGTTAAACTGCCGAAAATCTCAATAGCGCAATTTTACGGGAACTACGCAAATTTTCTTTCATTTAAGAATATTTTTGATGCGACGATCCATAACAACTTTACTATTTAAATGGATTCTT